>JAQGAV010003014.1:0-13614 GCA_034691345.1 Phasmarhabditis papillosa | reverse complement strand
TCTAGAGCCTGCCTATGCGCCACTCTTTGACCTATGGCGCTACCTACGACCATAACATGGCGCCAAATGTTCCTAGTTATAACAAGCAATATGTGCCGGCGAAATAATTACATTTATCACCTGCGGTGTAGCAAAAAAACAATCTTTGACTCGGGGGAAAAGGAAATGATTTTCAACACGGCAGCTTGCCATTTTTGATCAGTTAACTAGATATTAATGCTATGGACTTATGTTTCCACAAATGTTGAAACAGCCATTTTCAGTCGGTTAAGAAAAAGGCCCCTATTACTCTTACAACGAAAACCCTTATGAGCAACCAATTCGCGCATTTTTTTAGGAATGGTGAATTTTAGGGAATGGTTACTGTAGTTTTTTTCACAGTTTCGCCTACATAAAGCACACTCGCTGGTTTGGCACTTCGCCTAACAGATGTGTTCAACGTGTTGTGTTTCCTATCATACTCTGCTAATGGACCTTATATAACATTAAATTTTTTAGTTTTTCATCTTTCAAAACCCAAAACATTCGAATCTACTTTTATCGAAACCTATATTTTATTTTGAACATATAATTTTTATAAAAAACAATCTTTTGGTCAATTATAAACGAACCAAGACCAGTTTTTGATCTACTCTGCTTCAACTAGACACTAACCCCGTTACTAAGTAGTTACAATAATATATACAAATCCTTTATTCCTATGAATATTTTTGCATATCTAACCTTCAAAAGAGCATTATTCGATTTATTTTACACTATTTTCTATCGTTTTTTGCACTCACCGGTGCCCCTCTCATATTTCACTTTTGCTGTTTAAAATGTACGCTAAAATGGCAATTTGAGCTGCTCCATCGACAAGCTCATCCATCTACGCATCTGGCGCCCTAACTCAATCCACTGGCAACGGCGCCCCACTGCTAACCATCAACCTCCTACGAAGATAACCGACGCCGTGCTCTACTGAGAATGCTCCAGTGTCGACCAATCACCATTACCGCAAATCAATCGATATTATTCTCTAGTCTACCATAACCCGCCACCATAATTATTCGTAAATTAGCGATGGGGCGCGAGGATAGAGAGCGGGCGCGCGCCCTATTGCAGTTCTCGAAGAGCTTCAAGAAGGTGCGCCGCGCCAAGACCGCCATGCCGCGGCGCAAAAAGCGCAGAAGACCACGCCGGAGAAAATGGAAGTCATGTCCGGTGCTTTTTGAATTCGAAAGGATTCCGATCCGACAACGGAGTGTATCCATCGGAGCTACCAATGTCATCGTAGCTCCTGTAGCACAGGAAGCTAATCATAACAACAATGAACTACTGAAAATCAATAAAACCAATCGATATCCACTAGTTAGAGCTAAAGTCTCACTGTGGGACGTGTATAAGGATCACCGGAGGTTTCTGGTAGGTGGGGCTGTAATATTTGGTGGTGGTGGGGAAATTGGGCTGGGGTGTGGAAGCTGTTTAATATGAAGCTATAGGTTCAAATAGTTGTCTGGAGACAACATAAGCTACTGTTGAACAGTCCATGGAATGGAAAGTATAGTCTGTCCTCAAACGTACAGTCTAAACGCATTGCTCAGTAGGGCGCGGGAGCCAAAAATTTTTCACTGGATTTGTCTGCGTCCTCTTCGAGCGAGAGGCTATTTAAAGGCAAAAATTTTCTCACCCGCGCCCTTGTTGAGCACCGCGTTTGGACCATACTTTCGAAGACAGGATATATTATTAGATTTAAAAGGTTTTTACGGCTGGGAAAACGCCAGCGGAAATTCTCTGGTAAGAAGGGGGATCGTATAACGTTCAATATCAAATCAATAAATATAATTACAATTATAAATACTATTATTATTATTATTATTATTCTTTCAGAGTACGGTATTGGATGGTTGTCATTCTTCTGCAGTAAACGCCTTCTACACGAGTATTGACGCTGCGCCAAATATGAATCTTGCCAAGACCAAGACTAGCATACCGCTTGTATCGGATTTGGTCAGTTTTTACAAATAAATATTTAAAAATACATTTAAAATAACTGTAAACTTAGAAAATATAACCTGTTTTAACTAGAAAAGATAAACAAAACGAGGGGTTTAGGTAATTTTCATCGTTGATATACCTCTCGAAACTGAACTCACATTTCTTAAGTTTAGAAAACTGACTAGATTGCATTACACTAGGACAAATTTGAGATTTTCGAAAACTCTAGTGTTTTCAACTCAAATTTGACACGTCTTCTATGTAGTACTACAAGTTTTCTGTACTTCTATCGTATTTTCAAATCTTAGATTAGGCGCGAAATCACAAAAAAGATACGCAACGAACCGTCTCCACCGATTTTACGACACCGTAAGACTCTGAGAAACACACCTACGTAGTGCAGAATCGTTCCCGAATTTAGATTCAAAAATGCCCGCCAAAATTGGCAATTTCAAATCGGTATTAGCGGTTTTTTGAAGATCCCATAAGCGGGAATGGGCCAATTCGGAGCCGGTGGTTCTGGAAAAGTCTGTCTTTGCTGGCTGGGGATCCCGAAAACAAGTAATGCTACGCGAACCAGCAGCCGTAGTATAGAAACGCCAGGGTGGTGCTCGGCCAGTTTTTAGCTGCCCGAGCAGTTGAGAAATGTTGCCCGGTCAGGCTAAAAACTACCCGGGCACCCATCCGTGCGTTTCTATACTTCGGCCACAGGATTGAATTTTGGAGTTCTGGAGCAGGGTTGCGCGGATCTAATTTTTCGTCTACTGAAAATATACCGAATCTTAAAAGTCCGTATCCGGTTGTAGATCCGCAAATCTTTGCTACGAACTCATTTGATCCCTAATTCTGGAGCATTCTGATTCCTTTTGCCCCCCTAGCGTTAATTTTCGATTTTTAAATTTTCACAAAGATTCGCGCAGCAGCAGCAGCCTTGTTAAAGCATGGCGTGTAATAAATTAGTTGTATGAAGTTTTATGAAAATAGCGTCGTTTTCAGGTACTGAAGGTTAGTTTCTACTTCTTTTTTAACTAAAGAGTTACTACGGTAAATGCTTAGCTGCTTGGTAGTTTTGGGGTGATCGAAAATGAAAAAGAGACCCGCCTAACTTCTAAAGGAGTGTTCACGGGCTGAACAGGGCCGACTTGACCAAGACTGGGCCCGCGAAAAGTACACCGCCGCCATTTCCTGAAACTATTCCGATCAGGACCACTGGTGCGGATCAGGAACGCTAAAGTTGTTGTTAACAATAAGGCCGAACCCGTGTCCCGCTTTCTATCAGGTCCCAAAAAATGATTCATGGATTACTGTCGTTTTTGAGTTCCGAGTGGGGTCCCGAACTCCATAAGAAGTAAACGAAGTACTTGATTTCCTGTTATCGCACATACCAAACAATAACTCTAGATTTCGAGGCAGGGCTTGGGACATTCATTCCGGAATCTTCTGAGCAGAGACGGCCGTTTCTAACATTCAGTTTTCGGGGGCACGAAACATTGAATAAATAAGCCAGTAGTCTAAAGCACCCGCGTATAGGGCTAACTACGGGTGGGGTCCCGAGATTCGTAAACTCCATTCCTACCCCCGGTCTCTTTTTCAGTTTCTTTGTAGCTTTTGCCTGTGCATGTGTTTTCGAATGCTTTTTTACTTGAAACTTGAGAAACCATTAGGGTTTCTATAGCATTTCCTTGTTACGCTGCATACTAACCTTTTAGTTTAACAGATCCTCTTTTAGGAAAAGGGTGAACTGCTTACTAATTTTATACTTTTTTGCTTTACTTAGCTGACAAAACCCGCATGGGTGATATAGTTGTAACATTTGTTATTTATAGACTATGGCCACCAAGAGAGCCCAGGTCGGTCTGTCGCAAGCTGCAAAAACTACTATAGGAAACGAAGAATTGGTGGGTTTAGAAAAAAGAAACGTTATAAAATAAGAAAGTGAACGGCTAAATTACTAAAAGACAGATCTGGGAATTTCTTGGGCCAGGGCCGAAAATTTAAGAACCGGGCCGGCCCGGTCGGCCTTTTCTTAGCATTGACAGAAATATCCATGTTGTACACTTTATATCAGAAAAAAGAGTATCCCAGCTATAGTATCTATCAATAGCACAGCGCGGTATCCTAAAATAGATGTATATAAAAAATGTACTTTTGAACAAAATTCTTGTATTTTTATGTAACACCGTTTCTTTCTAGAATACTGGGCTGGAAACCTAGTTCTTGAAACAGACTATGCCTACCACTTATTCAAAGTTTCGCACCTCTTATAAAACTATAACTGGGCTCTTTCTAGCTAAATCTAAATATAAATAGTCGTAACCATGTTTTATTTCAGAAACAATTAGTCTATAAAAAGACGCTACAAGCCCTTATCTACCCTATATCATGTACTACTCCACATAGATTTGTTACTACTAACTTTCAAACTCCTACATGGTGTAGTGAATGTGAAGGACTCTTATGGGGAATTGCTAGACAGGGTAGGTGTTCTTAAAAGTGTTAAAGTTTATATTCTTACAAGACAATAGATCCCAGATATTGGGAGTGAAGAAGTGAGATAAGAAACTTATGGCTCCTGTGGCCGTAGCATGGAAACGCCAGGTTGGGTGCCCGGGCAGTTTTTAGCCTGCTCGGGCAACAAACCACAACTGTTCGGGCACCCACCCCGGCGTTTCTATGCTATGATCACTAGGGTGCTGAAGCGAATTCATCTTTGTGGAACTCAAACCATCACCCTCTAGTTTATTAGATATTCCCTCCAAAAATAGCAGTGGAACTATCTTGATTTTTGCCTATTCTGGAGTAAATATTTTGGATACGTTTCTTTTATCATCATAGTTGATATCCAAGTAGAGTATATCTAATCGTAAGCCTTGGGATGAAAATTAAAAACTGAAGTACGGTTCAAGAAGATATTTACAAAAAGAACTTAATAGAAAATCATTTATATTGAGTATTTACATTTTGAATCATTATGTATTTTACAGGTCTTCGTTGCTCAGAATGTGGAGTTAAGGTTCACGAGAAGTGTAGTGCTCTACTTAGTGCTGATTGTATCCAAAGTAAGTTACTGCATAAATTAGCTTAGCTAATACTTCATAAAAAAGTCTTTTTACAAACATAAATTTAGAATATTCAAGATTTTTGGTCGAACCGAGTTATAAGAGTCAGTAGCCGTAGTATAGAAGCGCCCGGGTGGGTTTCCGGGCAGTTTTGGCTGCCCGAGCAGTTGCGAATTGTTGCCCGAGCAGGCTAAAAACTGCCCGAGCACCCACCCGGGCTTTTCTATACTACGGCCACAGGAGGCCGGTCCTTTGTCACATTTAATAAGACGTAGGAATAGATGTTTTCAAGATTCTCAAATGAAAAAGAAAACTTATCGCAAACTACAAGGCAAGACCATTTATCGTAGGCAAGATACTGCAATTATAGTATACACCTTATTATTGTTATTCTGTTTCTTTAAATAGTAACGATTAGACAATCGCTTGACTACATTGAGCAATTTACATTTAAGTATAATTTAGAATATAAATAATTGTTTGTTTTACAGCTTTAAATACCCTTTGCTTTATAGAAGATCGTTCAAATAAGAATTCTGAACAGGATAGAGCTCAGTGTTTAATAGCTGTTATGCGAGATAGAATGAAGATACAAGAAAAAAATAAACCGGAGATATTTGAACTTATTAGGTAAGTTATAGTTTAAAGTTTGTTAGGTTTGTCAATGGTATGCTCTGAGAAAATGTATAGTTGAAGTCGGGATTGGCAAATTGGTCTGGCCTGTATTCTCAACTCTTCTAAGGCCAGGTCAAACTAGTTTGACAACGAACCTGAACATAAAAGTAAAGCTGAGAAGATTTTTGTAACCTAATAAATGGAGTATCGAGTTAAAGTTTTCAAATTTGTTTATTCGTTTTACGAAACACGTGATCACAGATATTTGGGGCAAAGAAGTGAGACAAAGGGAGTGGAGGCGGCGAATCAGAACAAATTTGTTAAGAATTCTTTCTTCGGGGGATTCGAACCATCGTCCTCTAGCGCATAAGGCGAAGCTTCTAACCACTGGGCCACCATGTCCCCATCTTATGATTTTTTTGATTCGGACTATTGAGGAGATAAGTATGTTTTTTGACGAATCTTTTGGCATTTTTAAGTAAAAAACGATAAATTATTCAAGATTTCGGTCAAGGAATTACGTTTCCTGGATAAGATTGAAAACAAGTTTTCATTTTTAGGACAATATTCGGTGTTGATCCTCCAGTGCAAGCGGAGATGTTGAAGACAGTAAAGAACAGTATTCTAGAAGGCAGCAGCAAGTGGAGTGCTAAAATTACACTTACTGGTTAGTCAAAGAATCTATTTACAGTTTATTAAAGACTATTGCAACATTAATTTTGTTTATAAATAATAACACATTAATGTTAAAGGGCTTTTCTATTATTAACTGGTACAGCTAATGTTATTTTCATGTATAGTTCGACCACCCAAGTAGTGGAAAACGCTTTTTATTTTTATTCTCAACATTTGTATTGACAAAATGTGTATTTTTGTTAATATTATTGTAATGTAGGAAAATCGGGGCCGGGCCAGGCCCCACTTTTGCACCGTCTAATAGTAAGAGTAAAATATCATGTCTTCTGCTCTTCTGTTTTATAAATTATAATGTTGTTTCTAACATAATCTATTGTTTAATTTTCAGTCATCTGTGCACAGGGACTTATTGCTAAGGACAAGACCGGCAAAAGTGATCCTTATGTAACCGCCCAAGTGGGAAAAGTAAGCTAAACCTTGCAAAATAATCGATAATTTATTGATTTTCCTTTAGGTTAGACGGAGAACGCGAACTATTCATCAAGAGCTTAACCCTACTTGGAATGAGAAGTTTCATTTGTAAGTTATAAGGCTTGGAATTCGAAACAAAAAAGTGGTTGAAGTTGCATTCTTTAGTAGCTGAATAGTAATAGGAGTGAATCATTTTATTAGAAACCTCCCCTTATACAGGGTCGGTAACAAGTATCAACTAGAGATCATAGTCTTCTAGTTAATTCTTCACGGAATTTAAGTAGTTGGTTAGGGAATCCAATAACTCATACCACAACCCGCAATTGCGTGTTTTTCTTTTTCTGAACAAGATACAAAATAAAACTACTACAATAATATTTTTCTGACAGCAAACAAAAAATTGCACGAGCGATTTTACAAACCTTAAAAACGCGCACTGCAGTCTTCTTTTTGTTATGGACTATAATCATTTGGGGCTAAGGTGTAAACCGAAGAAGCTTCAATAGGCGAGAACTCCTTGTTCTTATAACAGAACCTAGGGTGCGGAGGCAAATTCTTCGAGGTCCCCTAGAGATTCGAACCATCAAGAACCCTCTAGCTTCTGAATCAAAGCTTTTAACCACTTGGCCACTTTGCCCCTTTAATGATCATTATGTACAGAGTGGTAAAGGCCGGCCGGGGCCTACTTCCTCTAAAACTCAGTCCAGGAGCCGGCCGGGCCCTGAAATGCCACTCCCAGATTATATGTTCTAATTTTAGCGAATGTCACAACTCAGCTGACCGTATTAAAGTTCGTGTTTGGGATGAGGATAACGACCTTAGATCTAGGATTAGACAGAAATTCACAAGAGAAAGCGATGATTTTCTTGGTCAAGCAGTTATTGAAGTAAAGACGCTAAGTGGAGAAATGGATGTGTGGTATAACCTAGGTAAGGAATCAGATTCTATAGTGTGTATCAAGATATAGACATATATTGAATAGCTCTAGAACAAACATAAGTTACCTTTTAAAACCAAACTGAATTCAAGTATATTCGGATTCAAAAGCAATTTTAAAAAGTATTTATTGACCTGTAATCAAAAGCAATACGGCCGTGTTAAAAAGCAGGAGCGTTGCAATATTTTGTCTGAGTAAGGCAGTGCGATAGCAAGTTTGCAATCTGCTGATACCACGCGCGTAGAATGGCAGCAGGCGCTGTGTTAAAAAAATACGACACGGCCTTATTACTTTTAAATATGACTATAGCAGGCAACTTATTGTTGGTTTACAACAATAAAACAATTACATTCCTCAAGAAGTAGCCTGTTTCCAGAAAAAAGAACAGACCGATCCGCAGTTTCTGGTGCAATTCGTCTTCATATAAGTGTCGAAGTGAAGGGTGAAGAGAAGATTGCGCCCTGTCATACACAGTATACATGTCTACATGAACATTTATTTCAGGTAGGGGGTACTGTAGGATTACTGTATTACTAAAGGCTATTCTACATGAAATACTGTAGAACTCTAGTATTACTATAGAAATGTAAAAGTAACCAGTTAAGTAGATAACTTAAGGATTACGGTGGATAGAGTAATTAGTGTACTATCTAAAGTTTTTGTCAAATGTTGAGTAATTTTCCAGTATTTTAAAGAATTCTGGAAAGTTCCTTGTTTAAGATATGGAGTTTTCATTATTACTTTAAAATGGAACTATAGTCCATAACAAAAAAATGACTGCAGTGCGCGGTGTTGTGTAATGTTTGGAAAATCGCTCGTTCTGTGGTAAAATTTGTTATATAGACTTGTTATATTTTGTTATAGACTATATAACTTCTAATCGTTTTTTAGCTCCAATGTCAACCCAATGACGAATTTCGTCTACCAGAAGCCCAGAAGGGTGAAGATAGTTGGAAGGTAAGCCACGCCCACAAATAAATCAATAAAACTACAGTAACCCGCTTTCAAACAACTACAGTAATATCGTAGTTACCCTGTTTTCTTTCCAGGTGTTTTTCGACGATGTGGCTCAGGATATTGTGGGTGAATTCGCTGTAAGATACGGAATTGAAGGCATCTATCAGGTAAGATTCAAAACATATTAGCTTAACTATTTGTGGAAAGCCAATACATAACATTTATATAGTCGGATTCAAAAGTAATACGGCCGTGTTAAAAATCAGGAGTGTTGCAATATTTTGCCTTAGTAAGGCAGAGTGAAGGCAATTTTGCAATCTGCTGATACCGCGCGCATAAAATTCCTGCAGGCGCAGTGTTAAAAATGACGAAATACGCAGCATTCACGGCCTTATAACTTTTGAATCTGACTATACAAGAGGTAGATCTTCGACGCAGTATCCTAGGGAGAACCGGTGTTAATTGAAATTAAATGTACTTTTGAAGGTGAATGTAAAGGACTGAAATGTTCCCATTCGACTGATTTTTCATTCCATTTTGTTTAACACCGCTCTTATCCCAGTTATTGCGCTAGACACCATTGCTCTTGCAACATACTATAGTAAGATCCGGGATAATAATGAAGTGTTAAAAAAGAATCTCGCCGCAAATGGCTCTGAAAGTTCTCAATATTCGAAAATATACGCAAAATAGCATAGAAATACGCAAGTAACACTCCATTATTCCTCTTGAATCAGACTATATACAGAAACTTAAAATGAAAACCGGAATAACAGATGTAAAAAATATCAAAAACAATCAGCCTGTATTATAGAAAATATATAAGTTTAGGCTATGACTCACTTTGCCTGTTTATGTACAAAATATACCTGTCAAGGAGTTCCAGCAGTACTGTCAACCTTACTAGCTAATATAAATGCGTAAGTTTTTATTGTTTATAGTTACATTTAAATAGTGATGATATAGCGTCGCTTCCTTATTTTTTGCCCTAATTGAACAAAACGTTGCCATAATATACTTGACCCTGTTCCATTCAAAACATCTATAGTCTGCTGCAAGGGTTAGGTTTCCAGCGCGGTGCTTGAGGAAAAGTAGTGCTTTATAGAAATGAACGTATCTTTCAATACATGACTTTAATTCCCAAATTTTTCTTTCTCTCTTATATATCACCGCTCCTCCCTCGATTACTCGCTGAAAACCTTGCTGTTGCAGCAGACTATACTTCAGCGAATATGAGTCTATATGAATATGTATGCACGACTTTATGAAGAGTCCTGACTCTTGAATATATCTTTAGAAAATTACTAAAACAAACTATAATTTAATATTGTTTTCTTTATTATTTTAAACTTTATTTGTTTAATATACTTCTTTTCTATCTATACACTTTGTTTGTCTTCTGTTGCTAATCGTAGCCTTCAAGGGTATTCTATTTCAGCTATTTTTGAGGGTGCGGATTCAAAGTATTTATATCCACAAGAAAGTCATAAAGTTTATTTTACTATCTAAGACTTTGAATAATTCGATATTTCTAAATGATCCTTATTAAGAAAAGCTTGAAAGAGTTCGTAAAAGAGTAAGCTTTTAGTGATACTGTTCCTGATTTCTGTATAATCTTAATAAGGTTATAAGATTCGGTACAGTAAATGTGTATTCCTTATATTCGGATACCCGAACTTCTCTCGATTCCGAATCGGCACCCTAATCTTGAAACTATATTTATAGTCAGCATTCCAATTTCATAATTTGGAGGCTTCCTAACACTTGTTTTGTTATAGTCTATAACATACAAAAGACCTCAGAGCACGGTGGTATTCATAGGTTTCCGCAATTGCGTATTTTTACGAAATACAGGATGAAACTAGTATAATAATATTTTTCTGACAACAAACAGAAAATTGCGCATCGAACAGTTTAATGCAAGTTCAATTTTGTCACGGAACCAGCGATTTGTAAAACCTTAAACAAAACCGTTCATTGCAGTCTTTTTTTATAAACTATACAAATAATTGCAATCTTCGCAAAGCTTATTGACTAGCTGTTAATATAAATTTGCAGATACTTTCGTTTATTTAAAAATAGCCTACGTATTCGATACGTTTGTAAACTGAGTTTGGCCCAACAAAGAACAACATATTTTTCTCAACCTTTTTAAATCCCAAATTTTAGGTACTACGCTCATACCACTGCAACAGCTGCCGTTTCCGCATCGGATCGATTTTCTGCCTCGAATTTTGGCCGAGACCGGTTTACAAAGCTGTTGGATCTACTTCATAACAGTCTTAGGATAGATCTGTCGATGTATAGGGTAAGTTACAATAAATTAGTTTTAGCTACATGGCTCAGCCGGTAGAGCGTTTTCTAGTCAAACGTCGTGAGTTCGAGCCCGTTAGCAAGCGTCAAGGCCAAATCCACCCCAAAATTTTTAAGTCGCATGTACATTCTCAAAATAGTTGTGTTGCGACATTTTTTATATCTGGTGGTCCCAGAATAAGTTGACCTTTGCATATTAAATGATTATCAACATCGCGCATTCTGACAACCATTCTTGCTTATCAGAACAAAACTGGCTCCTGACACGGATTCCCCTATAGCAAGTTTAATACCCAAATGACGCTATTCGCTAGTTTTCAACCTCCTTTCGCTAAAATTAGCCGTAATTAACTTCTTTTGAATCTGGATTTCTGAACTTTGTGGGAATGAGAATCCGTAAAGAGTATGGCACAAGTGGAGGGCTCCAAGAAATGAAAGCCTGATCACATGAGACCGAAGCTTGTCATGAAGTGCTTATTATGGAGTACCCTGATTAGAAAACCATAGCTTAATGTCTACTCCAATTTGAAAAGCATTTAGAATCTGTACTAAGTACTAGTCTAGGTTTTCATCCCAGTATCCTGGAGAGAGGCGATGTTATAGAAAATGATGAAGATATTTGTGGATTGGGAGCCTTTTCTTCAAAAATGCATTTAATTTTATATAAGACTGCCTCTCTCGAAAATGAGGTGCCTAACTTTGATACGGACCGATATAGTGCGCTCGCACTATAATAAATAGACCTTTAGTTGCATACGATTCGTCCGTCGACTATATAACATATCGTATCATATCGTGCGCCCGTCTAGAATAATCTATAGTATAAAGAACGTTTCGTATTTTTAGTACTTTGTCTTTCTAAATAGCAGTAAAGAGCACTTCTAGACTTTATGATTTATTGCCTGCATTTAGTTCATGGAACCTTAGGAGGTGCTGCAAGAAATTAGGCCAACAATCGAGCTCGATTTACGATTTTATAATTTTTCAACTATATATCGAATTATTACGGCGGTTAGGTTATAGCGCAGCGCCAAGAGAAGCAGTAGTTTTATGAAAACTAAATACGTAACTATACGCCGTGATATTTTTCATTTCTATAACACGGCTGCGCCTCATAATACCGCGCTAGCAAGCTAGCTTCTATGACAGACTACACTATTGAATGACTATCTTTTTGAACACCCAAAACTGATCCAGAACTTTCAACTTAGCTGATTTTTTGAACTACCTAGAGTCTTCTAACGAGAGTTTTAGAGAAACGAGAAGCCCTCTGCTATAGCATAATATTTGTATTGGAAATTGTTCTAAATACGAATCCTTATAGAATAAAATGACATCCCGGATTAACGTTTTCCCCTCTCAGTTATACTTCGCCCTAACCACGGATATATGCTCTTGCTTACAATCGATTTATATACAAAACTTAGAAATTTACTAACTTTGGCGTAAAATTTCCTAGCTCTGCCGCGTTAGGACATCTGAGCGCCGACATTTGAGCGACGATCATTTAAGCGCCGATAATTTGAGCGACGACAATTTAAGCGCCAGGGATCTCATAAGTTAAAGTTTACCGAAAAAAAATATCCTGGAACCATCTCTGCTGCAGTACCAAGTTTACATTTCTATCTACAGTTAACGCCTAGAGTAATAATGGAGTCGAGTTTTGTCTGAGCTCTTTTTTACGCTCACCATACCAGCTTGTGGCGGCATATCATCTTACAAAATTGAACTTGCGATGTTCGCGCGTGCAATTTGCATACAGACGCAGTGCTAAAAATATAATAAGTACGCAAGTAGCACTGCCATTAATACTTTTTCAGCAGACTTTAATAAAAGCAATGCTGTATCTGTTCCAGTAAAGTTCAAGTCTTACACGTGTATGTCTTCTCTTAGAAACTGCTATAGTCTACGGGAGTTTCCTTGAAACAGTCTCACTATAAACGTTATTCTTGCTTTGTGGTTCCACATATACAGCCTAAATCTCATGTAGTTTAAAGGTCTATTTATTATAAAGCGAGCGCACAATTATATAGGTTGCTTGTACATTTTCTTTCGATTTCCGCGATCCTTCTAAATTCTGCAGTACACCTCTGCAAACGATTCATCCGTCGACTATATGGTTTTGAATTGTTTACTTCCTTTAAAAATAATCTAACGCCCTATTCAAAAAACCTCAGTCCTTTAGTCTTATTTAAGACAACTGCTAACATTGAATGTATCTCATTTCTCCGAAAGGGGCTCTGCTCAATTGAATCAGAGCTTCTTTTACTTCTCTTTTGGGAGTTCGTCATCGAAACTCCAAGAATAGTAGCCCCCGATAAAAGATCCCCAAGGGTAAATAGGCGTAGGCTTGTTGCACAACACCGCATTTTTCTTGAACTTAGCAAATCTTTATTGTTTTCTTTAAGTATCGTTTGGATTCGGATAAGTGGTTCTTGTAGTAACAGACTTTTTAAATATATTCCTTAAATATAGTCCATCTCAAGACCTAGGTTTCCAGCGCGACATCACTAGCGGGGCGCTGTGTACTTTTGGAAAAAAGAACCACGTCGACTGATTTTCATTCATTTTTTAATAACACTGCTCCCCCCCCCCCCCCCTCTTGATACCGCGCTGGAAACCTTGGTCTTGAGATAGATCGGAAGAGCG
>JAQGAV010003013.1:0-13615 GCA_034691345.1 Phasmarhabditis papillosa | reverse complement strand
CTTTTCGTTCATCCATTTCCATAAAGTTCACCGAAGTGTATATTTTTATTGCTTTTTGACTCTCATATTGGGCCCGGGCCGCCGACTTTTCCCAGGGCCCGGGCCGGCCCGGCCCGCTTGGAGGTCTGCTGTAAAGACAGTCTAGTTTATAAAACTAGGTTTGGCTTTATTTTTCTTGAGATGGCTTGCCTTATCTTACTTACTCTGTTATCCGCCAGTTGTGTGTGAATTAGCGAGAACTCTGCGACTTGTGCGAATTGTAGATTACTCTTTCCTTTTCCTTTACCACCTCTTCTACCACCACGAGAATCACAAAAAGGTAACATGAAGATCAGAAGTAGGGTTACTGTAGCCAAATAACGCATAGTTATGAAGCCTGTAGTAATAAGAAGAATTGGTACCGTACTACACGTAAAGGTTTACTGTCAATACTTCCTATTGACTTGGTAATAGCTTATGCATTCTAGACTACTCAATTTAAGGTCCGTCCGTCCCGTTGAGTATTCTGATGCCTGGGGACTTTAAGGCCCGTCGCCTTAAATGTTGAACTTTCAGAACAATTTCGAAAACTAGTTTTTTTTGTTATTAAGTACTTTGTGATGTCTCATATAAAAATCGGACGGGACCGGCCGGTCTTTTCCCATTCTTGGACTGTGATATATACTAGAGAGAGTACTTACTACTCCAGATTCCACATTCGTCGGCTTAAACTTTCATCTTTCAGTTACCTTCAAATGTAGTTGATTATTCTGTTTTCTTTCAGATTTATTGAGAATGAGACTTCGTGAAGCTACTCCAAAGGTGCTTAAACTGTTGCATCCGACATTCAGAGAGTTTGCACAAAAGTAAGTCTAAAACTAACACAAATAAACGGAAATAATATATAGTCTGTTGAAAACCTATAAGGCATCGCGCCGGGCTCATTTAGTAAGGCGTTGCGATGAAGCAGAGTTGGTTATTCGGCGGTCCCGGCCCGGCCTAGGTTTCAAAATTTCAGGCCGGGCTGGACCGGGTTTTGTCGGGTTAGGCCGGGCCGGTTACCAGCTTTGTGTACGCTCAGAGGTGGTTATCCGGCCGGCCCGGCCCGGCCCGGCCTGGGTTTCAAACTTTCAGGTCAGGCCGGTAACCAGCTCTGCGATAAAGCCTCGGTTTAAAATTATACATAAAGTTACAAACTGTATTAAAAAGCTGTAATTATAGTCAACTAAAAGAATTACATATGTTAGTGGAATCGCTCATCTCAAAAAAAACTGCCCCTGGAAGTTAAGCTCTCTAGACAAACAACGAATTAAAGACCAACGGAATCCTAAATCTTGACTCCACTATTTTCCCGTCATTCCCCCCTGCTCGTTTCTTATTTAAAAGACAACAGCTGTTCTTATTTCACTTGATTTTATTGATTATTTTTGTGTAACTAGAGCGCCGTTTATTTAAAGCAGAAATTTACATATAACCAAGGGTCAGAGGAGGGGTTTTTGCAGTTCTAAACCGGAATAATTGGGATTCGATAGTTTCTTTCAGGGGATAGATTTAGATAGTGATTACTACAGTAGTATAGATGTTAGATAGTATATATAAAGAGTTTTAGGAGCTTTATTATAAAACTAATATTAGTTGTGTTATATAGTCTGTGGCAAGAGCTAGGTTTGGGTATCAGATAAAATTGAATATGCTTTTGAAGAAAAGGCTCCCAATCCATCGATTTTTCAATCATTTTTTATATAACCGGTGTTCTCAAACAGGCTGGCCCGGTTATTTCAAATATTCTCCAACGTGGCCGGTTTTTTTCGTAACTATAGTGAATTTTCAATAATATGGTCGGCCCCGTCCGGGCATTTTGAGGACCCCGTATATAAAATCGCTGCTCAACAAGATATTGCGCTGAAAGCTCTTCATAGAGACTGTTGTAGAAAAGATTAAATTCTATCCTCAGCAGAGGATTTGTTAGCTATAATATCGCACAGAGAACAACAGTATGCATACTGTATTTCCACATATTTATACAATCATACACATATATCTTATAGAAGACGACGTAGCTCCAAGCTAAAGTTAAAACGAAGTTACCGTAGAAAGGCTGTATGTAGATCACTAAACTATACTGCACCACTACCGAGGATATCTACATTCTATTGCGAGGTATGAGCTCCTTTACAGACAAAAAGTTTCATAGAGCGCCGGTATTATGGGTGGGTGACAAAAATGCCCCGGCTGTGCCTGGCCGGACTAGTTTTTTTGGGAAATCAGAAAATGTGGGCGGGCCCATCCTACCCATGTTGAGCTCCAAAGCTCTGTTTAGTTTAACTACTTTTTCTGAAACAGTAAAGATTGATACTTGTTCTGCTAAAGCCGCAGTTCGGAATCCGCCAAATTTTCAATTATTGCCTTTCCAGTATAATCGAATTCAAAAGTAAAGAATTTCTTTACTGTTTGAAAAGACTATAATACGACTAACACCTTAATAATTATTACAGAACTGTCATTTTGCCACATCCGTCTTAAAGTTCATAAAATATCACAAATGCCCGGAAAACAAGGAGAAGCAAAGGAATTATCAACATGAAAACGGTGAGAAAAACTAATTTTTAGAAGCTAATACATAGTCTGTTACAAAAGTAATAATGGAGTGTTAAAAAAGAATCTCGCTGAAAACGGCTCTGAAAGTTTTCACAAAAGGAAAATATACGCAATGTTTCCTAAAAATACGTAAGTAAGACTCCATTATTTCTTTGAATCAAAGTATATAGTCTGTTACAATAGCTAGTTTCCAACCCTTTATTCTGGAAAGAAGCGGTGTTATATGAAAATAAATATGAATTGAAAAAAGGCTATCAGTTCACCGTTTTTTCATTCAATTCTATAAAGCACCGCCACTCTCCCAAATATTATGCTGTAAACCTAGCCTTTGCAATAGATTATGTATGTCGCTTGGAACCCTTATACAAAGAACGTCTTGGAACGAAATATATATTTGAAAACTAGCAATGTACGCAATAAAGCTACAGCGGTGTTAATAAAGAAGGCGGCATGGCATCTGTGAGTAACCAAAAGCAATTGAGAACTAAGTGAAATTGAAGAGATATATAGGAAGGAGCGGGCACTTTAAATGTTAGTAGCAGCAGCCTAGTCGGCTTGGGAAGCAGACAATCAGTTTCAAAACTGAGAATCAGGCATATTTAGGGCCGGCCTGTTCATTCTCACCCCGGAATCAGGACTGAGTATAGGCCGGCCTGAGACTTTGAAAAATTGAGCCTGGCCGCGCATGGCCTGGGGCTGGACCGGCCTTTAAAATACGCAGCCCTGCCCGGAATAAGGTTGAAAACTGTGTTGTATATTAATGTTAAAGTTCATTTTTCACTGAAATACTTGAACCAAATCATTCGAGAACTAAAAACTAGTCAGCTGCAAATATATAATCAGCTTTGATATATAAATGAACAGAAAGGTTTCACTATTTGAATTTGCTCTCCTCAGAATTTCTGAGAAGGCTCTCTCCCTTCTCAGGGCGCGCACGGGAATACCGCGGATAGTTTATATAGAAAAAATAAGACTTGAAAAAACTTCGGAATTAATAAAATACTATAAAAATTGTTTATAAATTAGTTTCTTCTTTGTGGTATCTGCTTTCTTCAGTAATAAGGTCTATTCTAGTGTTTTATTCTCTAGAGAATGCTAGGCTATCCATTAAGAGTGGCCAAGACTCATGAAACAGACGACAAGGGTAGACAGAGGTGGTTATCCGGCCGACCCGACCCGACCCGGCCCGGCCTGGGTTTCAAAGTTTCAGGCCGTTAACCAGCTCTGGGGCAAGGTGGCCAACATACCAACCACGATTGAAGGTTTTAATGGTCTATTTACCTACATATATGTTCTTTAAAGTTATATATTTCACCGCCGCCATTAAGGTTTTAATACATCGGGCCGGGCTGGCTCTCTCCCATCACTGATACACTTCAATAAATAAGTTATGGATTAAGTAATTTATTTCCTGTAATTGCACATATCACACAATAACTGCAGATTTCTTTGGCGCCGGGTTTCGGCCATTCATTTCGGAATCTTCTGAGCATAGACAGTTCTTTCTAACATTCAATCTTCGGGTGCACGAAACATGGGATAGTTAAGCTACTGGTTTCCCAAGCTTTCTGCAGCTACGGGGAGTCGAACCCACAGCCTCAGATCCTCATGGATTCATAGATTACTGCTCTAACCCCCAGTCGGTGGTTCACTCCAATCTTACAAAATAGATTAGAGATGATTTTGAATGGGGCTTCATCTTGCAGATATAAGATTCATCTCCTGGTCTTGTGTTTCAAAATAAACTTCTTTATATCTAAAAAATGCAAAACCTTCTTTATATAATTTTCTTACAGAACTGCGAGCCGTGTATTCCGGTTCCCGTTGTAAGATAAAGGATTCAACTGCAGTTATGGAGAGATGTCCATACCCACAGAAAATGCCTAAAGTAAGTAAAAACATATAGAGAATAAAGCATATCTGTTACGGCCCGCAATTATCAAAGAATTGCTCATAACTTTATAGAGCAAATAGCTAACTATATAAGTGTTTTTGTTCAGGGAGAAATATAAAAGTTTAACGGGCGTTATCTCCAGGCCCGCATTTGGGCCCGGGCCGGCCCGTTGACTGCTGTGGAGTAAAAAGGCCGTGTCTTCTGCGTATTTTCATCAGAAAACTGCGCATTTAGCTAACTTTGATTGGAAAAGTACAGCAAAATTTGCCATTAACTTTGTTAACTCGCGAATCAATAACGCATCCTCACTCGTGAATTCGATCTTAATAATAATAATAATAATAACATATAATATTCATTTCGAAACTTTTCTAATAGTAAAATAAGACTAGGATAGTTAGTCACCTTCATTATGAGCTTTCTTTTAGGTCTATTGTCCTACAGTAAATCAAGATCATGTGGAGAAACGTACTATTCAGCCGAAAACATATCAGATACCGAAGCTGAGGTAAGTAGCTGCAGAGTTGCCAAAGTGGTTTAGCCGGAGTAAGAGCTAAAATGAGCAAGGCCAGGTTGGCATTACTGGTTTGATATTTTATAAGTTAGTTACGACGGAAAAATAGCTTGCAGTTAAAGGTCTATTTATTATGAAGCGAGCGCACATTTATATTGCTTGTACATTTTCTTTGGATTTCCGCGCTCCTTCTAAATTCTACAGTACACCCCTGCAAACGATTCATCCGTCGACTATATAAGTTACTAACCTTGAGTACAACAGGTTCTAAATAAGTTCTACAGTTACAAAACCACTTTGCTATTTGCAAAAGCTTATTTTATTGTTTATTTCAGTGATATTTGCTTGAATATTCTTTCTCCAAATGAAAATCAAGTGAGCGACTGCTACATGGAAATACTGCCTTCTACTAGTCAAAAGGTAAAGATATGGATTTATTGGAGTAAATGACAAAGCTAAAACGGAACCATAATATAATGCTATTTATTAATTGCTATTAGGCTTATAAAAAGCCTATGAACCTGGGAAAGGATATGCGGCAATGTTTATGAAGATATCTTCAAGAGATCAAACTGATTGAATAAATATGACGCGAGTTACTGCGCGTTTTCTGGCCGAAAATAGGCTCAAAACGATCCTTAACGTATAACTATTCTTATAATTAATGATTTATTCAAAATTTTCAGTAATATTATTATGAACATTAGTTCCATATACTCTGAAAAAATAAGCTAAATCTTTGTCTCTCCGTTGACACGTCGTGGGTAAACTCAGAGGTGGTTATCCCGGCCGGCCCGGCCTGAAATTTTGGAGGTCAGACCGGGCCAGACCGGGCCGGGGCTGCAGGATCAGCAGCTCTGCGTAAACTCAACCACAAAAATTCCCTGCCCGCGATCAAAATTTTCGACCCTGCCATCTAACTTCTCACCCTTGCACCCTGACTAGTGTACCTCCACTTAGTCCAGATTCAGTTTCTTAAAATGCACAAACATCCTTTTTCAGCCATCTACTTCTTTATCTTCGGTTGGTTACATCTGTAATGAATGCCTAGTTTTCTCTTCATCTTATGAAGAATATGATGATCATTTAAGTAAAAAAGAATGCAAACCAAATAGTCCTAATCCTGTTCCAATTATGGTATGTTACATATAAAACTAAGCTTATTAATCCACAACTTCTGTTCTATAAAAGGTATGATAAAGGAAACAGGAAGAAAACTAGATTGCGTGTTGTCAGGGGCTTCCGGAAGACCTGGGTAACAAGAATCTCGAGTATTTTAATTTTGAAACTATAATCGGCGGCCAAATCTTAATCAAAGGTATACGGTACGAACTGCAAATTTTATTGGAGCGCGGCCGAGCAATGGGGCGCGAAAACGTCAATGCTGCAATGTACGACCCACATGAAACATATTTTTCCGAATATATCACTTTGTATTAGTAAATGTAACTATTTTGCGAGTTTTATATTGAGCACTCAGGCCTTAAACTTGCTTACCGTTTGTCCGCCAACTATACCCGGATATCCGGGGAAACACAATCCTTTTTGAAACGGCTTGACATCTATCCATTCACTGTTTTCTTTTTCGGGCACCACGGGTCTGAGCTAAGCTATAGTCTGTTTCTAAAACTAAACTATTGCAACAGCCTCATAAGATGGGCGGTGTTGCAAAATTAGCATTCATAAATAATTGAAAATTGGCCAGTCATAGTCTGTTTTAAAACTTAGACTGCCCGCGCTGTTTGTAGTTAACGTGCCGCTATAACCGGCTTTATAATGGAAGAAGCAATTTCGTCTGCGTAAAATTGCACTTTTGAACGGGAAGCCAGTCATCGCAGCACGTTAACTACAAACGGCGCTTGTAGTCTAGGTTTTGAAACAGACTATAGTTTTCTACTTAATCAATGCAGTTGTAAATATAGTACATACGTTGCTTTCAGTCGCACAACAGTGTTATTCCTGAATACGCTTACGGTCGCTGTCGACTCCGGTTTGCTGCGGAAACTCCATGGGAATTAAAGTCTGAAGCTAATAAAGATGAGAGGAAAAGAATAGGACAAGTTTGTACAGGATGTAAAAAGAAGGACTGGAATAGTACGGAAGAGTTTCATGAACATATACTAGAATGTGGAAGGAATATGTATAATAGAACTAGTTTATTAGGGAAAGTGGCTGTGGTTGAGGGGGTATAATTTCATTTTGTATTTAATTTGAGAACTCCCATTATATATATTTATTTAATTATTTGGCTATTTTGATTTCATAATGTTATGTTTTTATAGTCAGCCGAGAGTAATAATGGAGTGTCATCTGCGTATTTTTAGGATTTTTACACCGCAACCGTAGGCAAATGGCACGCGCATACTTGCAAGGTACAATATTGAACGTTGAGTATCCGTAAGATGCTGGCGCGGTGCTCGCAAAAGGGGCTCAGACGAGCGTTAAATTCGTTACAATCCATCATTACTCTTGGCTCTGACTATAGTATGTTTCTATTTATTAGTTTCTCATCTCAGAGAGTGTATGACATTAACTGTTAACATCTGCTAGACCTCCGGGTATTTAATTAGTCGCGGTGGTATATAGTCGGCGGACAATATATATATTTTTAAAGGATTGTGATAAAGGTCTTATCAGTCCGTTAGCAACAATTTTTGATTAACCGCAGGAAACTATAAAGAAGTTTTAAGTTTTATAAACTAAGGCTAAATCTCAGTTGTTTTCTAGAATGTGATTACGTTTCTCTAATGGTACCGGTCTCTTTATTCATATCCTTAAATATTAGTATAGTTGAATCTTTCTGATTTCATTTATGTATAACCTATTCTAAATATTACTGTAACTGTATCTGAAGTATCTTTATACTTAATATAGTTTGATTATTTTCTCCTCAATATTACCGGTCAATATATATCTTTGAATATAGAATTCGGCCAGATTTCCCATTTCATATGAAACTTATGCCTCCATTCAAAGTATTTATATTACTTTATTTGTAAAATATAAAAACAAACAATTAAACTACGTATATATAAAGTTAGAGTAACTGTATAACTTGCTATCGAAACGGTAAAGTTTAAACTTTACAAAATAGTTAAGCGTTGCTGTATCAGTTTAAAGATAATGTTTAGTAACTATGAGTTAAATCTTCTAAATCTAAATCTAAATGAGCTATGAGTATAATAGTCAATTACAGTAATACTATATACATGTTGGGAAGTTAGTTAAGTTTTACAAATTCTGCAAGGCAAAATTAAGACAGTCCTTAACATGACCGTTGTTCTGATTGTCGAACACCCCAGAAAGAAAAGTGGTATCTTCAGTTTTCATCAGTGAGTCTGCGAGCTCGGGATCTCCGGCAACTTCCCTTAACACAGAGGCACAGAAGTATTTCTGCGCTTCATTTCCATTAACTAGTCTGTCCATGCACCAAGGAATGTCTTTAACATCTGTGCCAAAGGAGTGACGCTCGGGATTTGTTTCAATCACTTTCAAGGGACATGTGTCAAATTTTGGGCCACTTTGTCTTGCAAATCATTTCAACTTTTCAAGTAAAATTCTACTTGCCTTTTTTAATTCATTTTCAATGAACCTCTTCGTCTGCGCCGGAAAGTACTCTTCCGGAACATCCAGTAGACGGACTAAGATTTTCGCGCATCTCTTTGGGCGGTTGCCATTTTTAGTATGAAACCCCTCTCTAAAATTGTATAGTAACACAATAATAACTACCTCTACCAGGTAGTTCCTGAAGTAAACTTAACAGAGTTCCACCAAATTAAAAGAGAAAGTGTTGATATTTGGGGCTAAAAATGGTATAATCACGAAAAAACAGCCGAACTGTTTGCCTAGAAATGTTTTAGTTCGGTTCACATTAATGTACCTATTTCAATCAAACTCACAGAATCACAGATAAGTATGAAGAGTATAGCAACAGCTTCTGAGTCTCCTTGCATTCTGCTATCTTCGTTAGTAAAGGATATGCAGTTGGCCAATTATAAAGTCTAATAAATGCATCCATCAGCGTTATTATTAAATTACTTCACGGTTTTCTTTATATTACTCCAGCTTCGCTCATTATGGCGAAATCTTTGCCCAAAAGGTCGAATCTTTGCCCCCCTAGCAGAGGCAACTGTTTTTAAACCTTTTCTGCGATTTGTGATAAAATATATCAGAAATAGGGCTGGTTCACAGGCCAACTTTGAGAACCCCGGACATAGCGAAGAATTTAGGTAGACGGTGGCGCAGTTGTTGAAAGCTTTGTCTCATAAGCTAGAAGCCGATGGTTCGAATCCCCCTGAATAATGAATTCGCTCCGCACATTGGGTGTTTTGTAATGAAGTATCCGCCTCCCGAGCTTTCTTCGTCTCAAATTCTGTGATCTCGTTTTTGGGTTTTTTAAACGTACGTTTTATCGGCTATTATCTTTATGAACACACCCAAGACTCCTGGAATACATACGATGAAATATAGAGCATAGTCGGACAAATCTGAATCAGATATCTATACTAAATTAAGCATTAGGTTAGCTTGCTTGTGGATTTATCCAAAAAATACAATGCGTCTCCAACAATACCACCCTCATTTTTTTTCCGCATGTTTCATCATAATTGCAACTATTTCCTAAACTTAACGTTATTTACTAGACATGTTTTGACTAACCTCTATTTTAGCCTTTGTTATATATAGGCTGACAGCCTCTTTTCTTAGTTGCTGATCGTCAGTTTTCATAAAATCTTCTATTTTTTGTTTCGCGTTTTCACTAGGTAAAAGTCATCTTTTTCATTAATTTCTGCCGGCGGTAACTTCTGTTCACTCATATCGTTTCCTTAAGGAGGTGTATGAAAAAAGAATATCACAAAGAACAGCAGTAGATTGAAATACGAAACAGTTTAATTGTTTAGGACGAAAGAAATGCCGACTGTTATCACAAAATTTGTTAAGAAAGGGCTTCGCCATTTCTCCTTTTACAAGAGACAAATAGATTTATTTTACAAGTTTATTGTTTGTAAAGGTAAAAGGTGAACTAGACTGATCGACATAAAATGAATGGTTGCCGACTGTACCGGCAGAAAAAGCCTGTGTCTTTTATATTGTTTAGAGCCGTGGTACAGCAACTAAAACTAAGATAACATGACGCCTGTATATAAAAGATTAACTGATAAACAAACAGATAAGTGTAAAACGGCCGATTTATAAAGATTTAAGATTATAATCTTTAAATCGTTTGTAATTTTCCGTTTACGTACACATCTTTAAGGACGTAGTCAAGAAATCAATTCAAATATTTATTAAAAATCTGCTTGATGAATATTGTCAAAAGTTGACCAGAACAGTTTTTCTGAATATAATAGTACTCTAAATAGAAAAAACTTCAAATACTCAGATGCGAGATAGAAGTTCTCGGGTATCTAAACTCCTTATTCAAGTTATGTTTATCGTCAGCTCGACTGGGATGGGTGCAGATTTTCATCTCTATAATGTGGCTTCCATGTGTCGCCCATTTTGGCGGAGGTTTGTGTTTGATAAAGGAACTCAGAGTAACGGTTCTGTTGAATATCTCGTTATGGCCTTTAATTGTTCTTTGTTCTTTGGCATGGAATGTTCACTATAAGACTTTAATATGCTTGAGGTCTAGTATTTCCATTATTAATATATACAGCGTAATGTGTTCAACAGAGTTGGGCGTTTGGGCCTATTTTGGTTGAGCCCGGGCTTCGGGCTGAAAACGGGTTCAAAACGGGCTTTTGTCAAATCCGGCTTTTGCACTTCGGGCTACTTTTCTTCTTGCGATTCTTTTTTAAGTAATTAACTAGTAAAGTTTACTAACTTATAGTTGGTGTTGAGGGGTTTTTCATGCAAATTGCACATTCTACGTTTTGAAAGACAAGGAATTCAAAGAAACTCTTGCAGGGCTCCATGTTCCTTTGATATTTTTTCCGGTGCCATTTTATTTCTCATCATGAGTAAATTTCTCATTGATATTTGTCTATAAACTATTGGATAATAGTTTTGCACTCCACTAGTTTCGTATAACATATAACATTTGTTGTGCTTGTTAGTTTCACAGAGGTCCCAAATAATAGATCTCTACTGGGTGTTTGTAGGATATTTATTAAGAAAGATAGAAGAATATGATGAATATAGTGAAAAAAAGACGAACGAATAATCAATAGCGGTAGATGTTGCAACAGTGAATTGTGTCTTTTTTAGTCTGCAAAGTCAAAACAAGAGTCATTTAAAGAGAGGCAACGGCTAGCCAACAGTTAAATATAGAAATGGTTTGGTGCCTAGTAAAGAACTATATATGCTACCTCTGGACCCTTACGAAAGGGAAAGAATCCACTAGAGTCCTCTAGAGTCCTTTCTGGCTCGGCTTATAAGCGTGCTGGGGTATGCCGGAAAAGAACAATATAAGCTAGATATCAATGAGAAACCGGTGATGCTCGACGGTTTCCTCTAATGGTTTTCTGAATCAGCATGGGAATCTTATGGTTTTAAGTTTATTAATCGCGAGAAGTGACGGTTCCCTGTTATATTGCAAACTAAGGTTATTTAATGGTTAGGAAACGTAGGCCTGAGGTAATCATTATCTATATCTATTCAACATAAAATCAATAATAAAACTTATTAGGGGACATAACAACATTACAATATGGCATTCCATATAATAAAAAACAATTAGAATATCAATTAGATTTAATTGTTTTTAACTTTGTCGTAGACAATTCTCATATCATCTTCTCCAGTTCGCAAAGTTTAAGGAAGCTTGCTCCTAGCGATTCATCATCCGTATAATTTATCAACTGTACTTGGACTTAATGTACACCTAATGCTGATCTTAATGTACTGTAATAAGGTATTTATTGACAACCATCTACTCTTAAGCAGATTCTATTTATTCTGTCTTGCTCAGCCGAGACAAGAAATAAAGTCTGCTACTATAAATTATCTGCTAAATGATGGTTTAGAATAAATAAACCAAAAAAGTGTGTAAAACAAAACAAATAAAAACAAAATTAATTTTAATTTCTAACAAAATCAATAATTCCCATCTGAGAGGGGTTTTGTCAATGACGAACTGTTTACAATGATCTACACATTAGAGCCAAATTATGGACCTGATGAAAACCCTCGGAGGAGAAAGAAATGTACAACAAATGGTGAACAACAGCTAGAGCGAGGTAAGTAAAACAGAAGCAAGAAAGGCTCGGTCTGAGGACAAAACTTAATTAAGATTGGGAGGAGAAAAGAATTACCTTAGCCACTAAAAGACTCGTAACCCTTAATATATTTATTAGTTTGCCATGCAACAGGAAACCGCCCTTTTCCTCGATCAATAAACTTAAAATCATAAAATTATAAAGGATTAAAATAACAAATAAAGAGGGTAAAAAAACTGATTACAGTTCTAATAAACGTTCTTTATACTTTCGGTATTGAACTTTATTTCTAACAAAATCAATAATGCCCTTGTTAGATGGGTTTTGTCTATTGTTCAATGACGAATTGTTTACAATTTTGTTAGTTAGAGAATGTGTTTTGTTGAGAACAAATAGTTATTTCGCCCTTTTAATACAGCTGCAATAAGAATAATTCTTATTAAGACAAAATATATAGTATTGATTAATTTTATTCTATTATTTATAATATAATATTAGTAGTATCGACTGTTTGGAATGTTTTTTTGTTTTGTTAGATCTGTATCTACTTATATAAGATACATTCCTTTTATAGTTTGTAACAAATCATGAGTTTGATCCGGGTTATTGTGCTTCTACAGTAGTTATTAGCCCTGAAATATGCAATTTTCTCAGATATAACTAAAAATAGTGTAGCCAACTATTTTTATTTTTTATCTCATATAGTGTGCGCAGCACTTGTCTGCCGCCTCTCAGACCCGCTCTCTCGCACTGTAAGGGAGGCGGGATTTCGATGTTAAATCTATTTCGTTTTATATATTATTATTGTATTTTATATTGCTCAATAAACGTGTAAAATACCTACCAATAGCACCGCAAACAATTACCAATGCAGGCACAAAAATTTGATGCATCGACCTAAAACAAAGGTCTTAATAAATTTCCGAACGGAATTTATGAATATATTTTACCAAAGAAGATATCTCCAACTGTAAGATTAACAACGGCCGAAATGTGAACAATAGTCCACAATTTCCCTGAGGAGCAAAAGCCTATTAAGGAGTGCAACCTCCAGTTTGATAACAGAACGAGTATGTCCGAAAGAAACGGTTTTAGAGATAATATAAATATATTTTCAGAAGAAATTTTCATTATACTAGGCCATAATGAACGGTTCCTAGGCATCATTCCACCTCGTGCACTCATTCCACCTCGTGCACTCATTCCACCTCGTGCACTCATTCCACCTCGTGCACTCGTGCCAATCGGTCGTGTTTTATATTTTCTTCATTTTTGCTTTATTTTGATTGTTTTCTTTCCAGTTTTCTGATTATTTCTCTTTCTATTCTATCTTTATAACTTTACTCTTATTTCCAATAGGTCTTAACTTGTAATTCTTTCCGGTTGGGGCCTTGGCCTCAATCTTTCTTAAATATCTTAAATCTACTTCTTTTTCTATTTTCTTCTTCTTAATTAGGTTTCCCACTTTTT
>JAQGAV010003012.1:0-13615 GCA_034691345.1 Phasmarhabditis papillosa | reverse complement strand
AAAGCTTTTTTGGTAACATTAGAATGGTCAAAATTAAATGTTACAGCTGAATTAAAGTTTGCCGAAAGATGTTTTCATAAGTTCATCGTTCAAAATCGGACCATATGATTCAGAATTCTTTTAAAACGTTTTTTATAAATGGACTCACGCATAAGTAAAGGTAACTCCTTCTGGTTTACCATAACACTCATTATCATTCGGTGCAAAGCAGCCCATAGAGGTGCCGCAACCCGAAAGATCAATTGCCAGAACATCCTGAATATAGGAAAGATTACAGTTTTAACAAAATTTAGGTAAGGTCCGAATGGTATACTACAAATTTGGGTCGTGGTGGCCCAAATTTATTTATCAGACTTGGCTGAAAACATTCCCCCCGATTACAATCAGATTCAAAAGTAATGAGGCCGTGTATGCTGCGTATTTCGTCATTTTTAACACTGCATATGCTGGCATTCTACGCGCGCGGTATCATCAGATTGCCAAATTGCTTTCGCTCTGCCTTACTCAGACAAAATATTGCAACACTCCTGCTTATTAACACGGCCAAATTACTTTTGAATCCGCCTACAACTATATTTGCTGGATGAAACCAAAAGTTTTTCAAACTATGTTAGCTAGAAAATGATAAATGTCTAATCGTACAACTTTTGGTCTAAAATAAAACTTTTAAAATTCTTAAAACCTACAGCTGATATAGTCTGAGTTAGAAGCAATAGCACTAAGGCTATCCTACTTAATTTAGAGATCATTCCTAGGAGTAACCCGTACTGAAATGAAATGTTTATAAGATATCAAAGATATAACAGAAAGTCAGTCAAACAATAGTAAAAAGGGATTTAACATAATTGAAATGTAATTAGACTTAATTGTAGCGATAAATTGAGTTAATTGTATTAATAACTACAGTAATATTGTTTAGTATAAAAAAACTAAATCTATTTATCTATCTAAACCGAGCAGGTTTATAGGAATAAAAATATTATTATCATTATCATTAAGTGAAATTCACAACTATGAAAAGGTAACATTTGACTGCTGCAGAGCCGATAGAAAGGCCCTGATATAGTCTGTGGACTAATCGCTTGCAAGAGGTTACGGTACGAACTGCAAATTATTTAGAGCTTATTAGAGTAATTCGAGCAAATTTAGAGCAAAGATATGCTCTACTTTTAATTTATTAGACCTTTACTGCAAGCGATTAATCCGCCGACTATAGCCCATTTTCGATAAACTACAGAACTGCAAGTATCTGTCCGGCAAGGTTCGCACCAGTTTAGTGTACTTCACTTATTAATATCTGCTTACAAAAGAATTCCAACTATATTTTAGCATTCATATCTCTTTCTTTAGTATCGTAAAAACTCTTTCTCCACCATTTTATTTTCATAAACTATTTTAATTCAACCTGTGAACATGTCGGTTTGTCATAAAAAAGATTTTGTTTGTCATCTAAACAAGCTATTCCGAGCAGGTTTCAATAATCTAAAGACATTTATTACGTTAGACCGTTTTTATTAGTTTCTGATATAAAAATACAGCTACAGACTATAAAGATTACGGAAATAGAAGTAAAAGTGTAGCAATGATGGAAGAGGAAATGTTACAAAAAGTTTTAACTCATGGATTACAGTCCCCAATCAATGTACAGTAGAAATATAATAGAAGTTCTTGTAATAGTAATTCACAGAAGTAAATGCTTGTAACATAGTTATCATGTTTAATACAATATAATGCTAACTAAATTTCCACTTCGAGAACTTTCCACTTATATGATAAATCTCAAGACCTAGGTTTCCAGCCCGGTTTGACGAGCGGGGCGCAGTGTTATATAAAATGGATGTAATATCGGTCGACGTGGTGCGTTTTCTCCAAAAGCAACTTAATTTTATATACCGCTACGCCCCATTCGTCATACCGCGCTGGAAACCTAGGTCTTGAGATGGACTATAATATCGAAAGACTTATATATGATTAAGCTTAATTTGAACTTAACATATTAAAGATTTTCCATCTAAATAGTATTTTATCAAGCAGGAGTAAGAAAAAACAAATCTCTAGCCTTCGAACTGTCCTAATCAAGTCAAAACCAATATAATAATATTATGATAAAGCTTTTGGGAGTTCAAATGGCAGTATTACTAAAAAATAAATGTTGCAAATAGTAACATCGGGAAGAATTGTTAAAGAATATAATCATCATTAAATTTGCTCCGGTGTTATTCCTAAATTTCCTTTCGAAATACAAATCAGCAAACAAACTTAAAACGAAAATATTGATCGCTACTACAGTATTCGAGATACAACAATTAACTTCAATCAAACAACAGCAATTTGAACTTTTCTATCAACTCTTAACGCACCATTCCACTGAACCAAAAAGTTCATTTTTCAAATAAAAAAAAGTTTTGTTCAATGGTTGTTGAGAATGTTTATAGATAAGGTTGTAGCAGAACTGCGATAATCTTTGAATATTTAAGACTTATATGGAAGAATAAAGACTAATATGATAAGCGGTTAAAGAGCGTCTACAAAAAGA
Source organism: Phasmarhabditis papillosa (assembly GCA_034691345.1). Lineage (NCBI taxonomy): Eukaryota > Metazoa > Nematoda > Chromadorea > Rhabditida > Rhabditidae > Pellioditis > Pellioditis papillosa. The sequence goes on along the minus strand of JAQGAV010003012.1, from coordinate 11,079 downwards.
AGGAGGCGGGGTTTAGGGTGACAAATACAGCCGAAACGGAACTATGTAGAGGAACATCCGGGAATACAATTGGTGGTAGATAATTTAACGGGGCCAGTACCATTTCAAAATAATGAGAACTTTACAAAGTTATTGAAACCGACGGGAGCCTAAATGTTTGGCAACGATTTTCCCAACACTGTGGCCAGAGTATAGAAACGCCCGCTCACCCAACCGGGCGTTTCTATACTACGACCACTGGGGAATATCAAGGACGGGAAAAGACCGGCCGCCCTGCCAGTTTCCAAAATTTTCGGCCCCGGCCCGGCCCGGCCGTCAAATATTTTGACACCTGGGCTAATCTTCAATCTTCAATCCCACAGACACAATAGTAACCCGTATATTTTGATAAGATTCTAAAATCTCCTAGCAGTAACATAAACATCGAAAAAGAATTAAACTATTTTGCCTTGCTCAAAAGGAAGTGACATTCCTTGCGAAAAAACATGGAAGCCCCGAATATAATTCAGGATATAATCTTCAAAGCCAAGCGCTTCTACTTGCAAAAAGCAAAGCTCAAATTGTCTTAGGCCTAATTCCTCAATTCATAAAGTAAATTCAAAAAACAACTCGGAGAACGAAAACGCGTCAAGCTCATTTTGTCATTCTTTCGCATATTTGTCATCACCAGGTGGAGGAATGCTAATTAAATGAATTTGCGTATTTCTATTTTATTAGATTGCACTACATTGATTTAAGAGCAAGAAAAAGCGAAACATTACTAAATTGTTTTTGTTATTACTGTATGTGAAGGTTAATGTAACATTTACTTTCCAGCTGAAAGCGATGAAAAATTTTCTAGGTTGAAAATAAAAGTTGGCTAAGGGACAGACAACTGGTCGAATATATTTTCTTCTCCTAGGTCAAGGTTTGTTAAATTCATTCAGTGCATTGACAGACATAGCCATAGAATGGTGATGACATCCAAAGACTAAACTATAAATATACTGTTTTATTAGTATTTATTGCGCACTATAATGTTTGTTACCGCACCAAATGTTTAAAAATTAAAGAAAACAGATTTTTATGAAGATTGCAATGGGAGCTTCTCATCACTACTTTTTGTAGTTCCTTTTTCGTTTATTCTATTTGAAATATATTGATGATTGAAAAGTACAATTATTGAAAACTTTACGTTTAATGTTCATGTAGTTTTCATGTTTAAACACTGCAATGTTAGTTTGATTGTTTGTTTGAGTACTCACTCACCAATAATAACTATAGTCTGATTCATCAGCAATAATGGAGTGTTAAAAAAGAATCTCATTGAAAATGGCTCTGAAAGTATTCGAAAACCGAAAATATAAGAACATTTCCTTAAAATACGCAAGTATCACATTCATCTTGAATCATACTTTACAAGATTTGAAAAGTAAATGCTTCAAAACATTAGGAAATGGATAATTTTTATCAAGAGCAATGAGACTTTAGTCGCTTTGTCCTGAATCGTCCTGAATGTCGCATCGTTGAGTGTCTTCTGAATATACTAATGATACTTTGCCAGTTTTACTTTCTGACAGTGCACCATTGAAATCTCTAGCTATTGAAAGTGATGTTATAGACGATGACTAGTTATAATGAATACTGACAATTTTGTCTGTTCGGTGTTCGGATTGCTCCAAAATTCAAAAATCTTCCACTGCAGACTTCGGAAAACTGCTCGTTTCACCGATTTCTTGATATTAACCGAAAGAGCTAACGAGATATTGTTCGATTCAAAAGTAATACGGCTGTGTAATAAGCAGGAGTGTTGCAATAGTTTGTCTGAGTAAAGTAGAGCGAAACCAAGTTTGCCATCTGCTGATACCGCGCGCGTAGAATGCCAGCAGACGCAGTGTTAACAATGACGAAATACGCAGCATACACAGTAATTTTGAATCTGACTATAACAAGAAATAACTAATCAAAACTAAACGGTAACAAAAACGTAGAGTTATTTAAAAGTGTTTATTCATCATCAGAAACTACATGCTATTGTTCTCTACTAATACTGATTTACTCAGAAACATCAGTAACATTTACTATTCCAGTAGATCACAAAATATGTCAAACTTTGTGGGTTCTAATTTAATTGAGCCCTTATCTAACTATAGGTATAAACTATAGAAGAAATCAGTGTAGATCACAGAAAATATAAGAAAATCATCATAAACGCATGGAATAATGGAAAGATAAAGATAAAAGTGATGTAAGCTCGTGTAATAAGACAGAGTTAACCAAAAGATTCATAAAAAAGGAAAGGTTTCTATTTTGGAGAAGAAGTAGTATATTTTCTACAATCCATTTAGATACCGGAATCACCTAGCGTTTGCACAATGAACCGAAAGGATGGTAAAGGCAATATCTATATTGGCAAGACACCCGCACCCGAAGACTGAATGTTAGAAAGGAGCCTTCTCTGCTCAGAAGATTACGGAATGGATGGACGAAGCCCTGCCTCGCAGACATATACTATTATTGTGATACGAGTGATACATGATATTTACTCAAAAACATCAGTAACATTTACTATACCTGTAGATCACAAATTATTTCAAACTTTGTGGGTTCCCCCTTAATTGAGTCCTTATCTAACTATAAGTATCAACTATAGAAGAAATCAGTGTAGATCACAGAAAGATAAAGCTAAAAGTGATGTAACCTCGGGTAAAGACAGAGTTAACCGAAAGATTCATATAAAAGAAAGGTTTTTTTGAGAAGAAGTAGTATATTTTCTACAATCGATTTAGTTACCGGAATCACCTAGCGTTAGCACAGTAAACTGAAAAGATGTTAAAAAGTAACATCTATATTGTCAAGTGGAATTTGGTCTGGTCTGGTAATGTTAAGACTTTCATCGATTGCAAAAATGACCAAGTGGGTAACTCTATTGGTGTCAAAATTTGACAAACCAAAAAAGGCACAATGAATTCTCAAAGAGTTCTGTTATATCCAAAATCCTGCTAGATTGCAGTACAAACAGTATTAACTTACAGCAACGAATGCCGTGAAACTTGTTAAACTATAACGCCGTCTATAGTCTGTAACGAGAAAAAGGCTACAAGGTGCGGTGTTAAACGAGGGCTTTCGCAGTTACGTATTTGGGTTTTATAAAATAAAACCTTTATAACACCAAATAAACTTTTCTGAAAGCCTTTATAACACCGCACCTTGCAGCCTTTTTCTTGTTACAGACTATACAAAACCTTCCTTATATAACACCGCCTAAACTTTGGTCAGAATACGGTGGAATGTGAGACTAACGTGCAAAATGGGAATTCAGTGAAGATAATTCCATCAATCTGATGTATTATCTACAGTTTGGCCTATGAACTGATAGTCTTTCTAGGACTCAACGGCCAACGACAAACGGAGAACGATAAGAGCCTCTAGGAGAAATCAAGTGTAGTCGAGAATGTGTCCCCCTATCAGAGGGGAGCACAAACTGAAAACGAGAAGGGGCTTGCGAGTTTGCGAGAGTTTTGAATGGTTGTACTCTCTTGAAAGAGCTAGGTGTTCAGTGCAGTGTCCTCGGAAGCAGTACCTTCTCTTCAAAAGTATGTTCATTTGCATTTAACAATGTTACTCATTACGAAACTGCGATGGAACCCAAGTTCTTAATACAGGCTATACAAAGCTTCTACAAGCTTTATGAGATCGTGAAGTTTTAAGATCGAGCTACAAGGATTAGAGAAACTATTAGTAAAGAAGCGAAGATAGCTAAAAAAATTAACTTTAAGCTAACTAATGCGGTGTCAAATATTTTGTAGCACCTTGCTGCGAATGTGCTTAGGAATCTCAAATATTTAATGAAACCATTGTGAATAGAATGATACGATATACTTTTTGATAGAAGGAAAGTTGATTTGCACAATTGCTGTATCATTGATTAGAGAACATCTTTTTCCACAACTTACTCAACCGTTGCAGCATTTACCAATCTACACCGTTTGACTTATTAAATAATAATTTGAATTTGTAACATTTTGCTAACAAATTTAGACAATACTTTTAAAACATGCTCAATTTGAACGTCCTTGTGAATATGATCCCGCTTCGAGAAGACCCGGTAATGAAGTATCACAGATTCAGGATTGAAGCAAATGCTGCTATCTTTCTAGATATACAACTCAATGATCTTAAGCTTTAATAATTTAGGTTTAAACTAACTGACTTCGTTCACTAGAAAACAGTACTTTAAGTAATATATTATTGTTTATTGGCATGACGTATTCTGTCGTTGAACTTTCAACCTCTACTTAGATGGTTCGCTGCAACTGTAGATAAGGCCTCAGCTGATCCAGCAAAACTGCCATTTTTACTCCTAATTTTCCAATTATTCACGTTTTGGTGTCTTTTCTGTCGATTTGTTCTGTGAACTTCCATAATTCAAAAGAAAGCTACTGATAGTACGGGGGACAGTCCCAGTGAACATTGCTGCACAAACAAGTAGTTTGAAATCAGGAGAGAGTGGGAGTTTCAGACGACCGGGCCGGCCCGAAATGTCGAGAAAAGGACTGGCCCTTTTCTAGAACTGAAATTATAAAAGAGGTTTAGAATTTTAATAGGGATCTTGTTATTTATACAATTATATATATAGTTTATTGACCTTCAGATTTCGTTTACCTTAGGTTACTTTAGGTTCCTTAGGTTATATGATACGTAGTTCATTGATTTGAATCATCTTTAGGCAGATGATATTAAGCGGCCAGAAACAGTTCAAAATTATCAATATTTGATTAACATGGATTAGTATAATACTAATACCCTGAGAGAGCACAGGGCCTCTAGTTTTGTATTCCAATTTATATGGATAGTGTTGAGATATAGTCTATCTCAAGACCTAGGCTTCGCAGTGTGATAAAAATGAATGTAAAATGGGTCGACGTGATGTGTTTTCTACAAAACTACATTCATTTTTTGTAACACAGCGCCCCGCTCGTGGTACCGCGCTGGAAACCTAAGTCGTGAGATAGACTATATATTTGATCAAAACGGAATGTTTCAAAGAGATGAAAGTATCAGTTTTGTAAATACTGTTGCAGGTACTTTAGAATTATTCACATAATCATGAAATGGTCTCCTAAACCAAACTAATATCAACTATTAGGTCTTATAACTATAGTATTCTTCAAGAGTAAAGAGGCCGTGGGTCCTGCGCATATTTTCGATTTTATCTCCACTGCACCTGCAGACAAAGTTCACGCGCGGTGGTGGCAAGTGCAACGTTGGCTGAACAGCATTCGCAAGTTAATTGCGTTATGCTGGCAAAACAGGCTCATATAATAATAGATTTTTTAACACGACCTCTTTATTCTTGCATTCGACTATATAATCTATCTTTAAGCTTTGTTGTCAGTTTACCCTACCTGTCCGGTTATTAAACGCACAAAAATATATAATTGTCTGACAATACCGTATTGGCCATTGCTTTATTCCGATTCAGCATCATGTACGTTCTTTTATCACTGGATTCATTTTACAAATTTGGCCCGAAACTTAGTCCCATCTATATTTTCACAAAAGTTTCCACTGAACCAAATGTTTCTAACAGGGATAAGCCTGTGGATATTGCGTTTAGACAATAGTTTGATCTCTTTTATAACTAACAAATTTATAGATCATCTAATTATAAGTGGATTGGGTTCTTTTTCGCAACAGGCATCTAGACTAGACTTGGTTGAACCGAGAGCATCGGCTGACCGAGCCGCCCATCTCCAGTCGTTACACAACCTAGATCAAAGCTGCGATTGGTAAGTCTTTTGTGAAACGCGTTTTGATAAAAAACTTGTTTTCCATTTACTACTATATAAACCTCCTTTGGTATCTTCAACATGTTTTAGTTTGTGCAATGACCACAATGACTATCAATAACTCCGTAACTCCACCTTATTCCTCGAGTTCAGCGTGATTCACATACAATTTCCTCTCTCGTTACTTTCTTCTTTCAATTAAAAAGCGTCTGAGAATTTTTTCCCCATAAACCAAATGTTTTCAACTATTCTAACACTGGACGTTAAGTTGTCATCTAGTATTGTTAGTAGTCTCTTAAATCCAAACATCTTCTTCTAGCTTCCATACTAACGCCAGTATCGTATTACAACCTATAACTTCGTTTTAATTAATTTATAACCGAAATTCACAAACATGATTACCAGGCGCTTATGAAATATCCAACAAAATGTGATCTGCTATTACGGCAATACATATTAATATTATTATATACCGTAACCCCATGTCCTGTTCCGGTTCCGCATGATTCAGATACCATCTCCCGTCACTTTGTACTTTTTATAAAAGAACCTCCAAACTATCTTCTTTATTTGACTAAAAATGATGATTTTCGGTTGATTTTATCGCTTTTCATGGATTCTCTGCGTTCTCTCCGGCGAGAGACGGGCAGGGCGAGAAATCAAGTGTAGCGGCACATCTAAATGTGGTCGAATCACAATCGGGAAGGGGGACCGTGCTCGACTCGCAATTGGGGGGATTATAAAACAATCAGAAGGTGTGGAAAGCGTTTATAGATCAGTTCTGGATGGTAAAAATTGAGAAGAGCTTCGGGATTCATGGGGATATATAAACATGATGTTATAGACAGATCACCGAGGACATAGGATATCGGAAACTATGCTCCTAGACTATTTCAGATACGGGGAACACAGTGAGCATAACAGATTTGGCCTATCTCCGACTCTAACCCGAGTTTTTCGCTAATTAGTTATATATTATGGTATTATGGTTGTTTCCAAGACTGGAAAAAGCCGGCTGGGTGAGACCTTAAAATTTTCAGTCCTGGTTGGCTCAAATAGGTTAGTTGATATAAATTGTTCTGAAAATAACAAGAAAGCTTTAAACAGTTTGTAAGAGCGTTCGGAAGTTTTTTAAGCTCACGGAATCATAATGAGGTATGGAACTTAAGTTTAACATACACTAAACCTAAATGTTTCTTCATAGGTTAACAAACGTAACATGTTTTCAGAGCAATCGATGATCAAAGTTCCAATTGAATTGTCAAAGTACTCAAAGAAATTCTGCAATACGGCTTCAGCTTTTGGAATTTTGCTTTGAAATTGTTCATCATTCCATATATCATCGTTGGTTATTCAGAAATAGTTGCTTAATAAGATACTAGTCTACCTAAATTCTGTCAGAGCTGGCAATTTCACGGGCCGGGCAGACTTTTTGGGAAATGGGCCCGGGCTGAAAATGGGAAAAACGGGCAGGCATTTTTCCAGTACTGACTTATGTCATCGACATATACACAAAACGTATCATTCAGTTATCTTATTGCTTTTAGATCTAGTCATTTATATATAAGCTTTGCACTCCAGGGAGACAACTGATAAGCTTGCGGAAAACACAAAAACTATGTCAAATTTGCGGGAATGATACGTTTAACTTTAGGGTCCAAATAATTAAAGATATAATGGTGTATTATTTGTATTTTCGGTTTTCGAATACTTTTTGAGCCATTTTCAATGAGATTCATTTTTTAACACCCCATTATCACTCTCGAATCAGACTATACTGTAATATTACAAAATTTAACGAATAAACTCAAGAAAATGAACATTGCCGGGCCAAAATCATGACGTGAGAGCTTGACTAAATTGTGGAAACCCCGTGTCCCAATAAATGTAACTATTTCGAAAAAATCGGTAGTTAGAGATATAATATGCAATTTACATCAACATGTTTAAGGCTCTTGAAACCAGAGCCGGGGATTTCACGGGCCGGGTCGAGGCCGAAAATTTGAGAAACGGGCCGGCCGGTCTTTTCCCAACCCTGATACAACTTGGCTCGGAGAAAACCAAACTGCACATACTAGAACTGGCGATTATTACGGGTTATTGATCCAACCCAAAGAAACTGCACAGTTAGGCTAAAACTGTTTCTAAGTTAATACATAAATATTTATCACTTTCCCATTGTGTATCTCTGATTTTCGTTTGGAATTTAGGAATACCTCACTATCTATCTACAGTCGACAGACGAATCGCTTGCATCTAAACGACTATGTGTTATATTGCAAACGCACAATTACAACGGTTCCTTCGATTTCCGCATTTTCCATTCTAAATCATACATCCCTGAAAACGCTTCATTCGTCGACTACATTTTATACTTTATCTTTGACAATCGAACCTGAACTACCTGCGATTCCAAAGACATCAAGATCCAATATTGAAAAACATTTACTGTTGCATCACCCTTGTGGGTGCAATAATCTTTGTAGAATTGTAGATTGAATTCAAACCGACTACATACTATATTTAACAAGATAAGAAGTGATTGTGACTAGGTGTGACGCATGCATTGTTAAATAATGATACGGAATTGTTTTAGTATATGATATTTTAAAGGACAAACTCTATTAAAGAACCTATATGTAGCTGTGGACTTTATAGTTTTATAGTCTGTTGCAAGAGCTAAGTATCCAGAATAACAGCGATGTTACATAAAAATGAATTCAGAATGAGGTGGATTGGAAGCGTTTCCTCCACACAGTTCGCCGAAGGAGACAGTACGGTTAAAGGACTGAGCTATCATTTGCAAGTTAAAGTTTATTTTTCAAAGGAAAGCTTCAAATGAATCATTCGAAAAAACTCAGTTGCAAAGATTGAGCTATGGACTTTCCAATGATATACATATATATATATATATATATATAAACATGAATTGCTTAACAAAATAAGCCAGGGTATCAGCATCAGGATTTTACCATTTAAATTTGCTCTGTCCCTTTTCCTTAGAGCGCGGCGAGTCGTGTACAGACATACATTCATTTTATATACCACCGCTGTTATCCAAGACACTCTGCTTAAACCTAGGTCTTGCAACAATCTTAATTTTGATTTTTGAAAATTTCGCAATTTTAACTTCCGAATAAATATAAACATCTCGCATAAAGTTTACAGAGATTCAATACCTTACTTATAAAACCATACAATGATATCGTGCAACTGACTACAACCAGGGTTGTCCGGAAGTGAAATTTTTATTTTCGGAAGTCGGAAGTCGGAAGTCGGAATAAAATTTTCTCTAGGGCTCGGCGAGCCGTGTGGTAATGTAATAACTCACATTCTTTAAACTTGTTAAATTTAAAGCTTCCAAAGAGGCTAGATTTGAAAGTTTCAGTGATTGGACTCTACAACTAGTTTGAGTGTACGATACGAATCAACTTAAAGACTGAAGACTGTGAAGACATTTCGACCAAAATGTTTGAAACTATGCCACTAATAAGATCACACTTAAATATATTTTTAAATTAAATAACTTAGTTGAGGTTAGATTCTTCATATCTTTTCATACGGTTCTCTGCGAGCCATAGCCGAACTACCTGCCATTCCAAAGACGTCAAGATCCAATATTGAAAAACATTTACTCTTACAGATTTTTAAACAAATGTAGTAAATAGTGTTCCCACAGACAATGTGTCACATGAAATCATTGTGTTAAAATAGTGCATGCCTATTGCAATAAGCCGATGATTTTTTGTAAAAACTATATACCTCCAAAACAAAATATCATTTGTAGATTTTTAAGGTGTTTTGTTAATATGAAAACCAATAAATATTCCCAATAAATATTCCCTTCCGATGCAAAAACAACTTTTTGACTAAACTGTAGAAAAGCAAACGTTTCAGCAGTACCGAAATAACAGAGCAAGTGTTATCGTCAGTGGAGAAGGTGAAAAGGGTTCGTAGATATAACTGTTTTATTAGTAAGGTTTAATTACTCCTATTAATAGTTATTCTATGATGCTGACAGTCAGGGGTGTATTAGCTCATCTGGTAGCGCGCCAGCCGGTAATGCGAACTTTGCGCCCCGGAACTTTGCGCCCCAGAACTTTGCGCCCCGGAACATTGCGCCCCGGAACTTTGCGCCCCGGAACTTTGCGCCCAGGAACTTTGCGCCGCGTAAAGATATCAAATTTCTTAACAGTTTGCTTACTCTATAAGTAACAACTATCGTGATGCTCATAACATGGATTATTTTGTTAAGCAATTTATGTAAATTCATATATAATTGGAAAGTCCTTTAACCGCACTCTCTACGTTGGCGAGCCGAGTAATGTTAACTCTCATTCAAAACAGCGATTAAATCATAAATCGTTATAAATTCTGTCCGATCCAATCCAATAATTTGGTTGAACAGAATCAGTTGTGAATATCTTAGACCCCAAGTCCAGACACATCTTCATACTGAAACTATATATGAAACACTAGAGCTACATAAGAATTACATATTTTTTTCAGTTTTGATACTGACGGTCGTACCCGCAAGCGTGTCGAGTTGATGGAGATTTTGGAAGATGAAATGCTTGAGGCAGCCAAGAAGAGAGGAACCAGAAAATAAATAAGAATACAAGAAATATAAAAATAAATAATTGTTGAACTTGTACTGTTTAAATTGAATATTGGGCCGCTACGCAGAAATGATGATTGTAGAAGATTTGTTGTAGCAAAATAAAATCAAAGATTCTTGCACCAAACTCTTTTTGTTAGAAAATGCTCAGAGACGGTGTTATCCGTAACAATTTGGCCTGGTATCTGATCGACATTTAAAAAGTTATTTATTTCCTGTAACTGCACATATCACACAATAACTGTAGATTTCTTCGGCACAGGGTTTCGACCATTCATTCTGAAATCTTCTGTGCAGAGAGGCTCCTTTCTAACATTGAATCTTCGGGGGCACCAAACATGGGATAAATGTGCTGCTGGTTTTCCAAGCCTTCTGCAGCTACGGGGAGTCGAACCCACAGCCTCAGATCCTTGCGGATTCAGAGACGGCAGCTCTAACAACTAGGCTCAAGCACCCGCTATATTAACTTATTTACTATATTGACTGTTCATTTTTAGAGTCTGGACAAATTCAAGGTTCAAGTAGACATGTTGACTATGGCAGCTCCACGAGTTAGACCCACAACCATCCCTGCCGGAGCTGGAGAGAAGATTCCAATTTCATCGGAAAAGAAGTCGAATGAAAAGGTGGAGATTGTAAAGAAGAATGAACAATTTGAATCTAAGGAGGTGGCAAAAGGTGAGACAGATC
>JAQGAV010003011.1:0-13615 GCA_034691345.1 Phasmarhabditis papillosa | reverse complement strand
TACCCAAAATTTGCTTATTTATTCCTGAAAACCCATGAAAAGCCTTGAAAACCGGCCTACACCGGCCCGGCCCGGCCGGGCCGGGTTAACAGCTCTGTAACAGTATATCAACGATGGCCTTTGTTAGCCTAGCCTGAGGTTTTTTGGCCAGGCCAGATTGACAGTTCTGAAAAGTAGGAGAAGCTCCATAGAGCTCTACAAAAAAGGTTTCTTCAATACAGCTTATGTATGCTTAGGTAACGTATGATCAGACGAATTTTTGGCAGCGGCCATTTCAAAGGAATTGGTGTTTCTTAGAAAGTATTGCCTGAGATGAAACAAAAATATTGCGAACCATGACTAACCAGCGCAAGTAAACTTTTGTAAACTCTAGTAATACATATTGTATTGTATTGCTAATATCGCAGATGAGTAGCACAAAACTAAATTAAAAAAACTACTTTCCAACGAACAATACAACTGCAGTACTATTTTCTTAGCTACCGTTCGCTATCAAGAGTTCAAACTATGATAAACCTACAATAAGCTTCGTGGAATGCCAACATGCTAATTTCATCATGATCATTGGTGTTGTAGAAATGCTTCTTGAGACGGCCGACCATTAATAAATGGCGTGTAAGGGATGTAATTGTTATTCCTAAATTACTTAATTATACTAGTTATGTATATATTCGTTACCAGCAATGGCCATAGGAAATCCGTATACAGCATGATATGATAGATTCAGTACACCCCGGGCATCTTCTATGTGATTGCTAGCAAAGTAGACCAGCTGTTCGAGGCATAAAAGCCCCATTCCACGAAAATCAGTAGCTGGGTCATCGCCCTGGAATAAAGACCTTTATAACAGGCGAAGAAATAATGTTGAATTTAATGTATTTAATCGGTGAGGAAACAATACAACATATGGATTTAACAGTACCGTATAAGATTTTGGAATGACCCGGAGGAATAAACAGAACGCGTACCTGGAAACCTATATCCCGCCAGTGTTTGCCAACTCTGTTGTATGTGTCACTGTTGGGCATCAAACGAGTCCAGAGCTCTTGTAGAAGCATGAGGTGTGCATTGTCCTTATCGTTGAACTTTTGGCATCTCATATGTTCTACCTTATAACACAAAACATAGTGGCACAGCCAATATCAGATACCTCAGCATATGTGAAATACCCAGTTGAAATATGAGAGGACCCCTAATTTTCACAGACGGAGAACCCCTAAATTGAAACCAGGCGGAAAACCCCTAATTCTCACATTGAAATTTATCGGGGAGAACCCCCTAATTATGGCCAGTAACAGTTGCTTGCCCTGGACTATTCTACCTATATACCTCAGTTCTGAGATTGTCATAAGCTTCAAAGACATTAAGAACCCTGGTCAGTCGTTCCTTCAGGTGTTCTCCATATTCGCCTTCCAGGGTCACGCTATTCATTTTCAGTAACTCGTCCTCCGAGTACTTTCTCCTAAACAAAACTTAAGTGAGGGTACATTTAAAAACAATCCCAAATCGAGTAAATTTAAAGAATCGCTTCACTCCCAAAAAGGGAAATCCATGTGTCCTGCTCCCCAATACTGGTCACCCACGTCCCGGATAATAGTTAATTTCACCCAAACTTATGCCAATGACTATAATGACTAGATATAATGACTAACAGTTTTCGTTGTTGAATATATCCTTTTTTCCGAAGATACTTTTCTATCTGGGCTATATGGGTTGCCGAATTTTCTGCCACGGTCTTTTGCAGCTGAAATAACAGAAATAAATTAAGAACCAATGATTCCTGCCTACCAATCTCTCTAGATGACTTCTATTTGTTAGTAGAGATAAAATAACCTCATAGGCGTTGTCGAATAGGTAGCTGATTAGTTCGCAAATACGGTCCTTCAACGATTCTCCATTTGGGTGCAAAATCAAATAATGGTCATGCATCGCTTTACCAGCCTAAACTAAATATAAATCACATTATCTAAATATATTATATAATCAGGAGACATATCACTGTGGGCAACTTAGAAAATTTTTCTATGCGCATAGAAAAACTGCAGTTCTCCTGCTATGACGTCATGACGTTTGAACCAGATAGCTGTGCCGTTATGAAAAATAAGGCGCGGATGCGAAAATGATAATGTCATCTTTCGAATTGCAATTTTTGTTTAGCAATATTCGGGCAAACTTTTACTTAGTAGAAAACTTATCCTATTTCTCGTTTTCTGTACTTTCGACAATTAAGTTTAGGTATAGGATTGCAATGAATCCCGCACAGGCAATTCCTGGGGTGGCCACGTCGGCCCTAACAGCTGCCGACTTTTACGAAGAAGAAGATTACTACGATGAAGAGGACGGCGGTGTCCCAGATATCCAGGTTCGATCATAACGCCTCTGAGTGTCTCATTTTGTTTTTTTTAGCGAGTAACTCGCAAGAATAATATGTTGCCTATGTGGGGCAATCAGACCACAATGAATCTCAATGCCCTTGTCTTAGAGAACGTGAAGGAGAGTTATTATTATAAGAATCATCTTATAGAAATTGATAACTTCCAGCAGCTGATAGAGGAAATCAACTACAAGGTTAGCTGCACTTCTATCTTTGCAAATCTGATCTTCACTTTACATTTTGCAGAAACTTCAACATTTTTAATTTAAGGTAAAGCATCTGGAGCCTTGGGAGAAAGGCACGAGGAAAATACAAGGGATGACCGGAATGTGTGGCGGTGTATGTTCGGAGCATTATGATATAATATTACTGATTACTGCTTCATTATAGGTTCGTGGAGTTGGTGCCGGTGGAGTTGTGAGCTCCGCCTATTGTATTCTCTATCGTCTTTTCAATATTAAAATTAGTAGGTTAGTTTACTACACATTCATGACTGTGGTATTTTTTGAAGCTTTAAGAGCTTGGTGATTCTGCTGTAGATTTAGCAATGTCGTCCTGTAAGCAGAGATCAATTAAAACGGTTTCGTTCTCCGTTATATTTTGTTTTAAATTGTCCATGAGCAGACCTCTCATGGGTCGAACCTGGAAAGAATTGGTTTTTAAACGCAGGCCTGGCGTAGAAGTTTGCTAAGAAGCAATTGCGGACCCCCCACCCGATTGAAATTGTAAATATTTCGCGGCTACCATACACTTGCTGCCGATAGGTTGAAAATTTAGCTACATATTCAAAAATTCGGATCCTGCGGACCCCATTGTCGTTGCAATTTTCCCATTTGGCGGACATTGACCCATGCCTGTTTAAACCCTAACTTTCCAAAAAAACAACTTTTTTGTACAATTTTGGTGTTAATTTGTAGGTCTTTACTTTTGCTACAACATAGAAAAAAGAAATCCGTTTGTCCTTCACGCCTAGTCCGGGCAGACCAAACCGGCATACGTGAAAAGAAAGAAAAAAGACATTTTTTCCATTAGGCCCGGACCGGCCCGTGAGAGGTCTTTCCATGTGTATTTAGGAGAATCAAGGAGCACAAAATGTTGTATTTTATTTTTTCAAAACAACCACTCCCCTAGGATAGGCAATAGCTGACACATCATGACCGTGGTGCAATCGGACTTGGTTCAAACGGCGGCATTGAACTGTTATGCTGTGGTGAAAGAAAAAGCTGCCTCCTTGCATAGTTGAAACCTTTTTCGTGATCCCTGAAAAACTTGTTGATTTTCTTTTCACCAATCTTTCAAAATTTGTCTAAAACACAACCCTCTAGTATCAGAAGTGTTGGTCATATCCAACATTTGTCGCTCTTTGAGGGGAATCACGACTATAAATGTGCCAACACTTGTCGGTGCGTCTATAATTGGCAATTTCCATATGCCATTGATTTGGTTTCAGAAAGCACCTGATCAGTATGATCAATAGTACTGTCTCTCCTTATATCCGCGGTATTGGCTTCATGTATATAAGATACACCCAGCCGCCTTCAGACTTATGGGCTTGGTTCGAAACATATTTGGTTAGTGTGTCACCCTAATTCTTATTTTCATTTGTTGTTAGGACGATGAAGATGAAGTGGATCCCAGGTCTGGAGGAGGCGAGTCGATAACGTTCGGACAGCTTGTTCGTCTCATGATGACAAAATTGGACTGGTATGGAACCCTCTTCCCGCGTATCCCAGTGCCAATTCAGGTTGGTTTTAAAAATTTGCCGAGCTGTGTGTGATTTTCGTTATGCGTTCAGTAACGAACGTAGTTTATCCTTTCAGAAAGAAATCGATGAAAAGTTTGCCGAACGCAAACGGGAAATCCTGATGGCCCATGCTGCCGAGAGAGACAGAGAGCGAATGACGGAATGGGTGCGAGAATGGTCAGTTTACCCAAGAAGTGTCGGCTCTAGTGTAGAATAGCCGTCCCATGCGATTTTGATCGTCCCAAATTTCCAATACAATTTTTTATGTCGGTATGAACAGGCCTGGGCTAATGTTAGTCGACTTCACATTCTTGGCAAAGGGGCAGACCTCTCATCGGGCCGGGCCGGGCTTTGGAAAAAGTTGGCGGACCGGTCCTGGCACGGTCCGAAGTCCGACCGGGCTCGGGCTTTTCGTGAGAGGTCTGCAAAGGGGGGTTCCGAAAAAAATATTGGAATCATCATATAAGGATGATTCGCAAATTTTTTTGAAAAGGTTGAAGATTTGTATACTAGTACGCATGCGCTACGCGAATTTTTTTTTTGAAATTTTAACAAAAGGGGGTTCCGCGAAAATTCCCGATTTACAAATTTTCAGCTTTGGCCCAGGCCTGGGTATGAATAATAAACTCTGCAGATAGCCTGCTAAGACCGGGTGCCTAAGCCTAATTTATAGTATCCCGATTGTGGGTGAATACCCAGGTGTGTAACTTCGTAGATACAGAAACAGTTTTCTGTTTACAACCGACTAAGATTCGGTGCATATGATTTCGGGATGGTTATAATTCCGCCGGACGGCTAGAACTTCTCCACAGCGATGGGCGGAAAACGCCAAGACCAGCCGACACCACCAGCTCACTGTCTGTTACGTAATATTATGCGCGGTATAAAAAATTAATTGGTAATTGCCTTAGTAAACATCAATTAATTCTTCTTTCTACTTGATCCGCTGTGTTCGCCCAGCACATATATGCAGCAGCGATGGGCGGAATTTCGCATTCCGCATTCAGCATGTTTTGGAGAAAGTTCCGCTTAAGTTTCGAATTCTTCATCCTCGTTCCGCATTTTTTGAAAAATGGAATTTTGCACATCGCTGATATGCACCGTTTGGTCAGAGTTTGGATGGCTAACGGCACCGGCTCTAACGTTGCTTTAACTTGTGAGCCCACAGAAAACGTTTCAGTAGCAAAATTCTGAATCGCGTTTAAATCCCCGGATTCGGGAGGGAGGAATTTAGCCCAAAAAAAAGGCCGGGATCCCGCACACCACTGGTGCCAACTGATATCAAAGAACTGCGACCAGTGAATGTTCAACTGGTCTCAGTTGGTCTGGTCTGGTTTGGTCTCAAATGTCCGAAAAAATATCATACCCGACCAAACCTGACCAATTAACAATACTGAGAGTAAGTCAGCATTCTTTAGGGACAAGCTTGGAAATCTTCCCGAAAATGAGCGGCAGCGAATGGCCGATTCCTGGAAGAAAGAACCAGTTGAAAAGAAAGGACGGTGGACAAGGTGTGCTCATCACTTGAGGCATCATCACTGCCGGAAGCACCGAAAGCAGTGTCCTCTCAAGGCTAAGGCGTAAGTTTTATTAATTTATATTTATCTAGTCTATAAAGTTTTTCCTATACCAGACCCTTGTTTTCATAACAAGGTTTGAAACCCAAATGTTGCCTGAATTCAATGACTATTTCCAGAAAGCGAGCAGAAGCTGATCGCCTGAAGAAAGCGGAGGTCTCTTCTATAATGGCCCTATAATTTTAATGATGTTTAATAATAAATGTTAATTTTTTTATTTTCTTTGTTTTCTCGTTTTTGCGAGCTTGCTATATTTTTTTCAATCCAAGATTTTTTTTAAAGTTCTCCAGGACGAGAATGAACGATGAACAGTGGTGCCTGATCGAAAGCGACCCAGGAGTTTTCACGGAGCTGATCAGAGGATTCGGTGTCAAGGGTGTTCAGGTTGAAGCATATATGTTAGTGCATCACTTGTGGAGTATTTAGGTCGAAGAGCTGTTTTCTCTCGATGAATCTGATTTCGAGACGCTGAAGTGAGTTTAAGCATGGATGAATTTTTGAACATTTACCATTGCAGACCTGTTTTGGGTCTGGTGTTTTTGTTCAAATGGAGACAAGGGGATGATCCTGTTGGTACTCCTGTTGAGGAACCTGGCGATATTTTCTTCGCCCAGCAGGTGAATATTGTGAATTGTATCTATGTTATTGTGTTGTTTAGGTCATTACAAATGCTTGTGCTACTCAGGCTCTAGTTAACATGTTACTCAATGTAACTGACCCTGCAGTTGAACTCGGAAATATTCTCTCAGAATACAAGGAATTTGCTAGAGATTTCGACCCTGCTGTAATTTGTGTGAATATATATCAATATCTTCTATTTTTAAGACACGCGGGCTGGCCCTATCCAATTCATCTCCTATTCGTGATGTACATAATAGCTTTGCCCGTCAAACCTTCTACGAATTGGATTTGAAAGGAGGAAAAGATGACGACAACTACCATTTCATCACATATGTACCTATTGGCGATAAGGTAGATCACTTGTATATGCCTCTCTTTATTAATTTGTTTTATGTCTACGAGTTGGATGGACTACGTGCAAATCCACTGTCAGTTGCATCCATTAAGAATGGCGACTGGATCAGTGCCGTAAGGCCTGTCATCCAAACAAGAATTGAAAAGTGTGTTTGATCCTAGATATAGTCACCTATTTTTTTTAGGTACAATGAAGGTGAGATTCACTTTAATCTCATGGCTGTTGTATCAGACAGAAAAGCCGAGTACTTGAAACGGATTTCTGAAATTTCCGAGGTGAACTACTTGTAGATTACATATTCTCTGAACTTGTATGATATATTTTTAAATTATCTTTTAAGCGTGATATGTTGACAGACGAAGATGCTCAGCAAGTTACTGAACTTCAAATGAGAATTGACATGGAGGATGAAAAAATGAAAAAGTGATTTATTATCTTCCCTTCGTGTTAAATGTTTATTAAGATACCGTATCGAGAATGCGCGTCGTCGCCACAACTATCTGCCATTCATTATGGAACTTATGAAAGCCCTTGCCAGAGAGGGAAAGCTAGTGCCCCTAGTCGAGCAGGTTTGACTTTTATTGTATTCGAGTGCATACTTCTCAAAGTGGTAACTGAAGAAAAATGAATCCTTAAGAAAGTTATTCATGGGATTCTATCTTTTGAACATTAACTTCTGCATAGCATTTTGCGAGATATCCCATTGGTATGTAAGTTCAGGTAACGACGATTACCTAACCCGTCAAACGTTTCTTTTGCTAGGGGTACGTATTCTGGTAAAAAAAATGGCCGCGAAAAACTGTAAGGTCCAACCCTTGGAAGAGGGTCGTTTCCAAAAAAACCAGGTTACAAACTTTGCTCTTCCTGTGGACGTTACAGTGGAATATCATGCTAGTTACTTGGTGATTTATTTTCTGAGTATATGCTCTTGTGAATTATATTTCTTGTGCATAATTGTTTACCTACCTATATATCTTTATTGTGAACATTTAGGCACAAGAACGAGCATCGATGAGGAATTCAAACGGAAAATCTAGTGCTTGAAGGGACAAAATCAGATGTTTTTAAGCCATTTCATCTATCCGGTGATCTTTAATAGTTTGTATGTGTTTTCTGTGTAACTGGTGCAATAAACGGTTATGTAGTACAGTTTTATTGGTAAATTTGGTATTTATCTCACTGGATTCATCTGTAGATTGTATCTTGTCGAGATTGTGTGTTTGATAATGTGGATATCACTTGAAATTGAAGTGATTTTGGTATTTGTGTTCCGTTGGCGATATGCCTTGTGGCTTTATTTGATATTCCGTAACTCGACACTTACCTCTGTATCATGAATGTCCCATCTGTTGACTAACATTATTCGTTACCTTATATCCCTTTATTTCTTTTCAGTGTATTATTCCCTGGGATATTATTTTCACTATACGATTCAGGATGATCGCTGGAATGCGCCAACTTTTGTTATTGAATGACTCATAGCTGATTCGTCACCCTATTCAATAGGTCTTCCCTGTTGGAATTTTCTGTATATATTATTTACTTTTAATTAAATAGCTGAATTACATTTTAAGCGCATTTTACTGACTGGTTTTCGATATCTTGCTGGGTGAGTGTCATTCTTTTTAGGGGAAACAGGTGTATTTGTGTGTTTCTATAGTAACATTTTCAACCCTTTGACCGTGACCTTCGGCCTGTTTACCCTTTATTACCTTTAATCGAACCACCAACACACACCATGTTTATTGTTACTCATATTAATCTTTCAATTACTCGTACCACCAAATTAAATACAAATTGTATACAGTGTCTACCTGTTATACGCTCCTCAGCAATGGAATCGATTTCTATATTATGGTGCTCGATTTGGAGTAAACATCTGAAAACCTGCCAGAGTGCGTCGCTTGACCTTTGACATTTGGAACATTTCAATATGTCTAAAATGTTTCAGCATATATGAACTTATTATTGTTGACTGTTGTTAGTGATAGTCATTCCCGGATCCCTCTTGTTATCAACCTTCCATGACTGCATTACTCATTGTCATTTGCCTTCTCTCATATATTGTTCTGCTTTCCAGTCCGACTAGGTACAACTCCCCCCTCCCTCCCCTCACTGACCTTTGTCTGCGTCTCTTTCATTCCCTCTGTTCCAAAGGAGGGTTGGGTCCTTTGGCTGACCGGCCTCATTCAGGTATACCTTTATGCTCCTCCCCTTTTTTTGTTTATTCTCTAGCTGTCGTGTCTTTGTGTCTCTTCAATGCTTCCATGTTCTCTACACCCTTTACCTCACAATTATTTCCTTCTAACCTAACACCTTTCAACCTAAAGAATTTGTCGTCTACACCTTTTTCTTTATGTTTACTAATGTTTAAATGACACCGGGTTTGTTTTAAGGACCCCGCCATGTAATTGATTCTTCTACTATACGATTGATGCTTTAATTATTTATAAGTTTGTAACGGCTGATTCTCACTTTATATTATGGTTGTTGGAAGTCTATCTCGTAAAGAGTCCCATTAAAACCTATAAATGATGGGAATACTCCACTGTGCTATTTTGCAACATTCAATATGAAATTTTACAATTCTGCTATTTTGCCAGCGAATATCGTCTTTTATGTTTATTTGTTACACTGTTGTCATTTTCAATTTTCCTCAGTCGAAACAAGTTTTGCCCCCTCGCCGCAGCCATAAAATCATTGTGTTTTCGATAGCAAAAAGAATATAAATAGTTCCCAACATTAGATAAAAGTATTGATTTTCTATTAATATTCAATAATTCCTTTAATCTGACGCCGGTCACATTTTCACGTCTAAACTGCCTGTTATCACTGGCAATTTCGTATTTCTTAGATTTATTGTAAAACTAAAATAGAAAGTGTATTGCAACAACAATAGTAATAGATTTTGTAATAAGAAATGGAGTTTTGATGAAATTGAGATTTGGTCGTAACAGTTGTTCGTTTTGTGCCTTTTCATACGTCCTGGTCAGCCATCATTTTTAAATTCCTTTACACTTATATTTTATTTTATTGCGGAATGCATGTAATTTCCCGCATATAAATCATCATTAGTTTGCTGGCATTGATTCCTGTTTACTATTTGAATTCCTTATCAGTTTTCACATTTGCTGAAATGGCTGGTTTTGACCACCCAGCCCCACAACTATACGATTTCTTACCATCGCGGCACTTTTATATTCCCGAGATATAGGAGATGAATCACGTATTGTCCGTACCACAACAGCAAGCACATTACACTTTATTATTCATTAAATAGTTAAATAACTTCAGGCACTGCTTACGAAACTAAGAAATATACCGATTTGTACTTCGATTTTGTATAACATTGCAAAGAACTATCATGCTTGTATCCTAGCTATTGCCAGAGTTAGCTTCAATCTACTAAAATCAGTGAATTCGGTTAACTGTATTTTAAACATATAGCCTAACTAGTTCATTCCATTATGCCTTTCCTTATTTTGCTCCGGTTTGCTCCGGTCTCTCCATAGAGAGACGTAGAGATATTAGTCTGTCGCCCTGTAATGTCACTGTTTCTGGCCAATCACCTTCTATTTATTCTAAACACACAGAATGATGCTCTTTTCTCTTTCTGAACAAACATTCCTCCGTCGCAGCCAAATCTCAAAACTCCTACAAGAGCTCCACCAGAAATACTATATGTATAATAATAAGCTCAGTTTAATCAATTAGCATGCTATTATTAAGTCATATCGTAAGCTATATAATGTATGAAAACCGTAAAAATGTGACAACTGTATCAAAAAAGTCTTAGAGCTCTCTTTTGTATAGAGCAAACTATTCCGCCTACCAAGCACCTGGTTACAACTTCGACATTTAAATCCCAAGCCGCCTAAACAATTTGACAGTTTTATGAAAAGAATGTCTATATCTTATTCAGATAATATGATATTTTGGATTATTCACTTTATTTTATTTATATCTTTTTACTAGATAGATTCTTCTCTTATCGTCTTTTGTTTGTTTTCACTTGGAGTTAGGCAGCCTGAATTCCACATTCTTAAACCAACTAAAAGCATAAAAACACATGTTTATTATTGTATTTTACTTTATTATTATTATTATTATTATTATACTGTAATATTAAGAACAAATTATATTATTTTAAATTAACATTGCACATCTATATTCACTACTATTTTTTAAACTAACTTAATCAAATTACGCTTCTTCTTCAAAAAACCATGACTCCTTCATATTATAGTGGTTACAGAACTTGACATTTTATTGGTTTCTTCTATGAATTTGAGAACTGAATTTAACAGGCTAGGCTACTTTTATGAAACTATGCACCGATATTCCGGCTAAATCAATAATTGTTTTGCTTTTTTCTGTAAAATGCTGATTTTGCCTTAAAACTATATATTTCCCTCTAATACAGCAAATATAATTATGTTAGTTTACAAAACCTTAAAACTAAGGTTTAAGAGTTTTTAACACTCTTTGCTTAGCTTCAAAGCTTTGAAGGGGCATTTCGTAACAATAATAAGTTTAATTTATTTTACTTGTATGTCTTAAAATCGTTTTTTCTTATTGATTATTTCTTATTGCATTAGTCATCGTTTATTTATACCCTAAGTCAATAGTCGTCGTAAGCTATTTCTTTCTCAACATTGCTACATTTAGATAGCATATTTTAAGATTTTAAATTAGTTTTTATAAAATATTTACTTTTAGTTTACTCCTTTGTTTGCTACAAAGTCTTTCAACATGGCTGATGCAGGTAAAAACAAAACTAAAATAAATATGGATATTTTGCGACAAACTGCACTACTAAGTTTAGTGGACACTATGTTTAACGACGGTTATATGTTATTTAAATATTCTAACAATAGAAAATCGCTGGTTTACACCTGAAAATAACCTGTAAATTAAAAATAAAATTGAATGTATTACCGCTAAATATATGAAATGGAACTAAAGTTTTGTTATTTCAGAAGCGCATCGTGCTTTGGATTTGCTTGAGGAATATTATGCGCAACTGGGTCCTCGAGATGATGAGCTACGAAGGCATATAAAGACTATTCTAGAGTCCTTTAAAAGACAATTGTTTCAATCTCTTGTCGGTAAGAACATATATAAGAATTGAATAATATAAAACTATTTAAATAAAGAAGACTTTAACAAAATAGTAACCAATAACTTAACGAAAAATGCTTCTGAGGCAGCTACCTATGGAGGTAATGGTAAACAAATTCAGTGAAACGTAATAATTAACAATTCTACTTTCTATGTTCGAGATGTTATATTAAGAATAAATGAAGATAGTTCTAAACTAAAACCGAGCGGAAATATATTAGATACTGTTATAAGTCACTTCTAATAATAAAATAATATTAGTTACAAACTCTTTATAGATATACAAACTTTCTACGAAAACACTCTGATGAATGAGAAAAGAAGTGTTATTGATAAAGTTATGGAAGCAAGAAGAATTGCGGATAGATGGGAAAAGAATCCTCCTTTTACTGGAGCTAATAGGATCATTAACACTCATTCTGCTTATAATGCTCCTTTGGCATCTGAGGTACGCTATCTGCTTCCCTATAACCCACTATTTGCTTGTTCCGGAATCAGCTGCACATAGATCCCTTTAGTTCCATCAAGTATTCACGGTAGTAAATGCATTATGATTACCGGTTCCTTTTCAAAAATACTTTTTAAGCTGTATTTTTATAATAAATCCTGAAACAAAACGTTTTTTTAATTACCAAAGACCGTGATTTTATGAGTGTTTGGTGGTTTGCTGCAAGACAATCCATACCAAACACATGGTGAATATAAAAGAAAAACTACGAATGTTGAATAATATTAAATATTATATTAATGTTTTAGGAAAGAGACTTTTCCTATTTGGATAAAGCTACAAACGGTGCTGCTAACAATTCGTATTCATCTTCAAGCCATCTTATGAGAGAACATTCGAGACATCTTGTAAGTAGAAAGAATAATACAATTCTATTCTTTAATATTAAGTCAATATATATTTAATATAGTTGGTATTGGTTACTGTAAATAACTATATTAAACCATAATAAAACGTATAATTATAGGTTGACGGTGGTACTTGGCAGACTACAGAAACAACAGTTAGAACGACAGATGGACCAACTGGAATAGAAAGAATATCTTCTACTGTAGGTTATTTAAGAGTCAAACAAAGACAGAAGGTTTAAAATAATAGAAAATATTATAAGAGTATAAGTAGGTTATTTAAATAATAATTCGTTTTTATAACAACTTTCGAGCTATTAACATACTGTATAAACAAACAATATAACAGGCTTAATCCATTCTAATCATCAGTATCATTATATAACATACTACATAATATCTGAGTTTCCCTTGAGAATTTTGGCTCGGCAATTTTCATATTAGACTAATTTAAAATATTAACTAATTTGCTAGAGTTTTTAACAGTAATAACTCAGTTTCCTCTACTGATTAATTTTTGCATAATAAATCTTATTTAAGTTTTCTTTCTTACCTAAATGTCCTTGACTTAAATTACTTTTTCTAGCACGGAGGTATCATCGACGATGAAGGTCACCAATGGGAAATAAACGATATAATCTTAGAGAAAGGAGGCAATGGACTAGGTTTTAGTATTACTGGGGGGTCGGACCAGCCCTCGGATAATGGAGACACTAGTATCTATGTGAGGAAGGTGATTCCCGGAGGAGCAGCGGCCATCGACGGCAGAATGAGGTTAGAATAAAGCCGTTAAAGGGCCACTTAAATGCGGGGGATGACTATAATGTTTGTGAGGTCCAGAAGTTAACACACAACCTGTTAATGACGGTAATAATCATCTATAATCTACGAACAAATCTCATGTAGTTTAAAGGTCTATTTATTATAAAGCGAGCGCACAATTATATCGGTTGCTTGTACATTTTCTT
>JAQGAV010003010.1:0-13616 GCA_034691345.1 Phasmarhabditis papillosa | reverse complement strand
TTGTCTTTTCTGGATATGATACAAAATAAAACTAGTACAATAATATTTTTCTGACTACAAACAAAAAATTGCGCATCAAACCATGTAATGGTTTTTCAATTTTGCCACAGAATAAGATTTCCAAACCTTACACAACACCGCGCACTGCAGTCTTCTTTTTGTTATGGACTATATCTGTTTGAATCATTCATAACATGGTCTTATTGAATTGAGTGATCCCGAACAATGTTTAAAAAAGTTTGAAGCAATTAGTTTTGTTAGTAATTTGTAAGACTTGACTGTTATGAAGAAAACGAATGTTTCAGACATTACAAAGAAAAGAATTGGAAATAGGAAAATGATAGTTTTAACTTAATGTAGTGCGTATTAACCATATCTAAATCGAATATCAATCGTGCAAATGTTTTTTACGAGTTAGAGTAAATTTTAGAAAAATAATTATAAAGTAATGTTTCTAACCCTTTGAGCAGTTGGTAAAATAGAGTTATAGGCAACAGATCCTCCAAAACTAGCGCATACTCCCATAGTGAAGAGAACTGCAGCAAACGAGTGTTGTATACCGTAGAAGGTAGCTGCTATACCGCCACTGAAGAATATTCATAAATTAAACATATATTTTAGCATAGTTTATTAATAGTTTCACTTGATATATATACTCTGGATGTACAACTTCTTGCCCTATGAAACCAGAGATGGTTATCCGGCCGGCCGGCACGGCTTGGGTTTCAAAAATTTCAGGACGGGCCGGTAACAAGCCTTGTGTACGTCCAGTGGTGGTTATCCGGCCGGCCCGGTCCGGTAACCTGTATCAAACTCTGTATCAAACTGTTCATTGTTCATTGTGAAACTTTAACTTTAGGGAGTTCCCAGCATCCAATTATAATGTTGTTATTACGAAACATATGTGATCTCGTTTCATAAAATGAATAAACAAAAAATTTTTATAGAAATGCTCTGACAGAAGTATAGGTAAACATTCTAATCTTTATATAGCATGTTGTAAGATTTATCTATATCCTCATTTGTTCCGTTAATAAACTTACGTATATATAATACTTCCAATAGTAGCGGCTTTACGGCCTCCTAGTTTTCTTTCTAATATGCCACCGCAAATCATAGCAAAAGGCAGACCACCTATAAATACGGATATGTTAGATATTGATATTTTGTATGCGTTTTAGTTGATTAAAATTATTTAATATTTCCATCGATGCGACGAGATGCATTCAAAATCCGGCAAACTCAAAATTATAGTGAAGTCAATTCCAACCCGAAAAACGAAATGTTTCGCGTTCTTTGTTATCGCTGTCCAGCCTTCTACTTCAGTGGTACTTCAGAAATATTTGCAAGCTTACATAAATATACTGATGATATAGTAAAGTAAAGTAAACCAACTCATTAATGTTTGTAGCCAAATCATTGATCCAGCCGTCATATTGGGATCTACTTTCCATCGAAAATATGAAACCATATAGGGAAGCATATTACCTAAAGTGAAAGTAAAATAAAAGTTGTAGGAAGTACTGATCAATTTCTGCAATCATATTATTATAAATTATAATGAAATAGTCTTACGGAATACAAGACAGCATGGTTTTTCCAATATCTCAAAGTTTAAATGTTTCATACTATTTGAAGTGTTATGCGATAGATATGGAACAATCATCCCTTCTTTCTGTTTTAGTAACCTACCAAATGTATAAACTGAACCAAAACTAAGCATAGACATTAGACCCCCGGCCAAAACTACCCAAGCTCGAAAGTTAGCCGGTATTCGTTTAAGCACAACATCATCTGTGTGCATTTTTCTAAAAATAAAATATATTTAGGCATAAATAAGCATTTTCGTTTAAAAAAGTAACAATCTGACATTGTTGAATATAAATGAAATGCTTGAAAATTCATAAGATTCAACGAAGACAAGTGAATGTTTCATTCATCAGAGTAAATATTAAACTTATACTAAAACAGTGTTTCTCAATCATTTTTTGCGAAGTTATTGTTTTCAGTAAGTATTGCTTCTTAATTATACTTATAATCAAAGCGATTTTGAGAAGATTAGACAAAACCAGTATATCAAAAGCATGTTCAGTTGAAATATAAACTGCTGTAGTCGTTATTACAGAAAGCCACATGTTTTGTAGGCTTCATTCAAAAGAATAGAAAGTTAACTTGCAGGATCAAATTTGTACATGAATACTTAGCAAAGAAATAAAAAGTATAAATAAAAAAGCAAAATTATCAAAATTTCGAGATGTTATATAACATAGATGGTTTATTTGTCCTTTCCATAATACACTATCGGTTATTGATTGGTCCATGTGGTCTTTAAATGTCCACGGGGGTGCAAACCAGCTGATTCACAGCGTTCGCCTAGACTGGCCAGTGCAGGTTTTACAAAGATCAAGAGAACAAAATAAGACACATTTATTTTACTCTAACACTGTTGCAGTTAAAAATTTACAAATTAAAACTTTAATTAGTTTTTACATTCACAAACTTTTGAAACTTTTACTTCTTTACTTTGTTCTCTACTTTGTACATGTAATGTATAGGCGGATTCAAAACCAATAATGGAGTGTAGAAAATAATTTTCAAGCCAAAACTGCTTGTACGCAACTGCGCTTGCCTTGTAACTAATTTCTACATTCCGTTATTCGTTGTGAATCCGACTATAACATTGAGAAATAATCGAAACTTTGAAGATAATGCAAGACAACAGAACCGCCAACAACCGAAGTATTTCAACTGATAATTTTGGAATCGCTTTGAAAATAGTTCCGTTTGACGATTATATTTTCTGTGAGCTTCGCGTTGAAATTGTATACTATCACAGATGTGTTTATATTAGGGATAGTATAGAATTGAAGAACTTAGAAAAAAAAGCAAAATAAGGAAAGCTATAGCTTGTCACACCCTTGCAAATACAGAAAAGCGTTATACTAACTGTAAAGGTCAACACAAGCCCAACTTAGCAATACTGACTAACTAGACCTTCGATATACAAAAAAACTAGGTTTTCCAGTAAAAGGCAAACCCATTTTTGATGAATCGAATTTGGGGACTACCCTTTGTGCTGTAAAAAGTCCCGAACCACTTTGCATGAAAAGAAAAAGTGGCCATCTATTGTTATCAAGGCGAGTAGGGTCGATAATAATAAGATAAGCTTGTAAAGAAAAAAGAATGACAAAAGAAAAAGTAGTTCGAGGAAGGGGATACAAATCCATTAAATTGGAATCAAATTTATCTTAAAGTAATGTTTCGAGAATCAGAATCAGAAGAGTATGAGAAGTTTATAACTAGTGATATGTGGAAATAAGTTTTCCAAATTCAAAAGTTTCGAACCATTAGACTATTTTGAATAAATTATATCATTGTGTACCCTATAGTGAAACTTAAATAGTTCGCAGATGATCAGAGAAGCTCGCAAAAATTATCGAAAATCTTTTTTCTCTTAGTAATGTTCCATAATGAAACATTTACGATAACATTAACTCGCTATACAATTATAAAACCATTAATTCTCGCTATCAGACACTAATTAGACCACTGAACGCATTGCATCAGAAACAGTTTTATTATCAGAATGGGTTCAAGAAGGCGGTTAGTTTTCAAAAAGTGTTCTTAGGTTCTAAGTTTAGTAAATCTACTACTTCGCTGTAATTGGAAAGAAATATAGTTAATTCCACAAAATGAGCTTCAAATGTCTGTTAGTGATAGAAATAGTTTTTTAGCTGGCGTTACAATTTTGTTTTTAGCTTCAATATAATGTTCATACCTTTCTGAGGTCTACGTCTTCCGAGAATAAACATAACACTAGTTCTAATAATACAAAAGTGTCTTCTTGACACTTACATGTAATTATAATTACAGTACCTGATACAAATAATACTGAACATACACCGAAATGCTAAAGATGCTTATTTTTGTAACATTAGCTTTGTTTGATATTCAGTAAAATTGCTGTTTTTACCGTAGGGTAAGAAATCTCACAAGCGAAATTTCATAGATTTCGAACCAATCTATTTAAAATCAAACCAAATATCCGTGCTCGAAAGTCTGAAATAGTTGGTTTTCGCATTATCTATTCATGATAAAGAGAAACTTTCCGGTAAACGATCTACATCAACAAAATGACATAGAAGTTTCATTTTGTAAATGTAATAGTCTAAAAAACGATTATTTTGTTTTTGTATTCATAAATACATCTTTCACTATTTCTGGAAAATAACATTCCCAAAGACGTTGATACTCCCTCAATATAGAGATGTCGTAGAATGAGTTATTATAAATGAGTATTTCAAATCAATGGCACAGGACGTACTGTGAAACACAGTGTTCCCTGTCTATTAGCCCTTCCGAAACATTTAGTCCGGAAGATTTTGATTTGTTAGTATCAAATTCTGTTATGGTAGTTTTGGCAATACCTGTTTAGTTTGTTTGGATTGCTAACCTCGGCTATTTGAACTTCCACCATTTCTGGGCTTTCCTTTAGGTTAAGTTGAGAATTTCGTGATAAAACTATTTGTTTTAAATATTTAATTTGAAGATTAATTTAAAATTCTAAGCATTATATAGTACAGACTCTAAGAATAACTGAAGTCTGGAGGTGAACAACTAGATCACACGCATTAAAACATCTATCGTATTGTTAGAGTACTGATGGTATTATCGACGGAAAAGGTTTATGCTGGTTAAAGGTCTGGGCGCTCCATTGCCAGCGCGCAAATTCAAACAATTCGAATTCACCAAATCAGTCAATGAAGAAAAACGTATTTTTATATACGAATAACATATTAAAACAATATGTTTTTATGAAAAGAGTTACTATACAGATATTCGAATGTAGAATAAACTTGGGCTCGATCAAAAATTTCCATTTAGCATGATGAGGAGCATACCAAAAATTTAAGAGAAAAAACATAAAACATGGAAAGAATAACGATTTCACCTTGTTTTAATAGAATATTTCGTTCTAAATGCTGCATTTGTGCGCGCAATAGCAAAGATCTGACCTATTGA
This sequence comes from Phasmarhabditis papillosa, assembly GCA_034691345.1. Classification (NCBI taxonomy): domain Eukaryota; kingdom Metazoa; phylum Nematoda; class Chromadorea; order Rhabditida; family Rhabditidae; genus Pellioditis; species Pellioditis papillosa. The sequence continues at coordinate 8,594 of JAQGAV010003010.1, read as the reverse complement.
GTTTGCAGCTCGACCGTACTCCCATGCATAAACCTTTACCGTCGACTATATATGTTTGTTATTGTTCGTAAGACAATTATATAAGACTAACTCAAGAAATCTCCAATCTTCTGTGCAATCTGCACTTCGTCCTGTACAAAGTTCCTTTGGAAATTCAAGTCATTTGCTGAAGAAAGAGAACTAAAGTCCGATGTATTACTGAAGGAGACTGTCAATACGTTATAACCAGCTCTCTGTAGACTTTTAGAGGCAGATAGTGAGGATTTTACAAAAGAATCACTAAAATATGACATTATAAAGTATATTAAACCCTATTTTTACCTTAAACCTATTATTATAACTGATCCTACTCTTCCACCATGATCCTGTGCATTAGATACAAACTTGAGTCCTCTTAAAGCAATAGATAATTTTAAAAACAAACTTTATTGAAAATAGCTGCTTTTTATATTGTCGGCTGATTAATCGCTTCCTGCTAAAGGTCTAAAAAATTAAAAATAGAGCATATCTTTTTATGCTCTAAATTTGCTCTAATTACTCTAATAAGATCTAATAAATTTGCAGTTTCTACCGTAACCCCTTGTAAGCAATTAGGCCTTCGACTATAGTATTGGACACTTACGTTTTCATATTTGGAGTATTGTAGTTCTGCACTTGGAAGAATTCATCTATTCGAGTAAGTTGATTGTTCAATAGTTCGAGCGATCTAAAACTCAGCTCCTTATAAATCCTAGCAGTAAAAACACCGAAAACTTCCAATACCAAGAAAGATCTTATGATCAAAGTTGTGGAAAATGCTTACACAAGTATTTAAATCAAGTTAGCAACCAGGGACGTAGTCGCTCAGCTGGGAGCGCGCTGGCCTATGAATCCATGAGGAGGAAAGGTTGTGGGTTTTTTCCACCCCGTCCCAAGCCGGATTAAGCAACAGTGGAATGAATGTTTGAATGTTCTCTTATGATTCCCGCAAAAACCGACTTCTAGCTGCCCCAAAGATAGAAAGAATAATAAGAACAACCGTCATCTACATTGATATACGGAATAAAGAGTCTATAGTTTAACAACTATGGCTAGAGTTTGAACGGGCCCACCCGCAGAAAATATTGCTAAAGGCTGGACTAGGAGGAACATCGTTGTTAATAACTTCTATTTTATTTAGTAGTGCTTGGTAAACGTCATCTATCCTTGTTGAAACTTCCAAATACTGTAACTGTAACCAAAAGGCCGGCCGGCCCGTTTCTCAAATTTTCGGCCCCGGCCCGGGCGGATTTCCCAAAAAGTCGGCATCGTCCCGGCGCGGCCTGCCCGTCAAATTCCCAGCCCTGACTTTAGCGATAGACTACTCACTCTGGTCCCTTAGCATATGATTCTGACAATGGATAAGCATCCGTGTATGCGTATGGAGCCAGCAGTATTCTACTTGTAATACCATCAATTACATATGGACTGTTAATATAATTAAACAATCGATAGCCAATGAAATCACGAATTGTGTAGCCTGCCTAAACAATGTAGATTTTATAATAGATTATAGTTTCTAACAGCATTTGTGAACAGCTGAACTTAAACTAATAATTTATAGGCTTCTAGAATTGTTCATATAGTCGGGGTTCTCAAAAGGGCCGGCCCAGAAATTTCAAAAATTCTCGACCTGTCCCGATCCGGGCCGTTGTGCAGACGAAAAATATCCAATATTTTTTTCGTTACTATAGTTGATATTAAACAAAAGCAATAAATATGCAAAGAAGCTACAAAATATTCATAAACATTGAGTGTTTTCATAATATGATCAGCCCCGGCCCGAAAGACCAGATCGGGCCGGCACGGGCAATTTTGAGAACCCCGCATATAGTCTGTAGCAAGAAATAGGTTTCTGGCTCAGAATGACGGTGTTAAATTAAAATGAATGTACTTTTGATGATTCGTTCATTTTTATATAAGACTACTGATCCCCAGGAAGGCTAGCTAGAAGCCTAGTTCTTGATGCTAACTATATATTAAATTCGAGCTTAAATATGTTGTCCTTTTAATCTGAAGCAAACCTCAAAACGTGTTACAGCCCATGTTTCTTCGTAAACCACTGCAATGTCACCATAATAGAGATTCTGACCGGGACATTGTGAAGAAGTTGTTGCTGAAGCTAAAATTGTCACTCTATTCATGTTAAACAAATTATAGGTTTAACAAAAAATTTAAATAAAACGACATTGTCCCAACAAAAACTGGACGCTTTTTAAAAAGCAAAAGTTGATCAATTAAAAAAAGAAACATAGATTTAAAAAGAAGGCGTAACCTACGTTGTGGAGATACAGATTCGCTAGGTGAAGTAGGATATGTTGGTGGCGGGTTTACTGTAAATGAAAACTTCGATGTATTGAATTATGGACATATTTAAAAGTAATGAGGCCGTGTATTCTGCGTATTTCGTCATTTTTAACACTGCGCCTGCTGGCATTCTACGCGCGCGGCATCAGCAGATTGAAAACTTGCTTTCGCTCTGCCTTACTCATAGTCAGACAAAATAGTACAATACTCCTGCTTATTAACACGGCCTCAATACTTTTGCATCTGACTATAATATAGTTTTGATAACGTATCTTCTTACTTTAACTTGCAGTATACACATTTAAAAAAGAATATACTATATTTATTATGATTTTCCCACTATTTTCTCATTTCCACAAAATACTCACTTAGAAGATTAGAAATGCCCTCTGCAATATTTACTTCATCCTTTTCGCTACTTCTCGTAAAGACATATTCCGGTCCCGACGCGAGTATATCGAACTTGGCAGATTCATTGAAGGCTACTGTTATTATATTATATCCCTTTTGACGGAGTGTTGTCGCTGCAGTAGAGGCATTCTTAACGAATTGATCGCTGAAAAACAATATAAAAGTTAGTTTTCACAATTAATATGAAAGTAGTCCTGCATTAATAATAAGGTTTTACAAACAAAATCATATTTTAAAATAAACTGGGATGGGAAATTAGCGCGCTGGGCCAGGCCCGAAAATTGTAGATCCCATGCCGACCCATTCTAGCCCTTCTTAATGAATACTAAACTATTATTAGCCCTAAAGTATTTATTTGTCTTTACCTAATTCCAATTAGAATCACAGTGTGTTGCATATGTTTGTCCATAGAAACTTGTTTAATTACATAATTTAAGCCACTGAAATAGATTATATTTACTAATAACGTTTTCTTTGTAAAGTTTAGAATTTTATGTTATAGATAAATAATGGAGTGTAAAGAATTAGCGTTTTGTCGAGCTCTTTTTGATAACACCGCGCCCGCTAGTGGCGCCTTCTCGCTGTTCGAAATAGAACCAACGATGTACTCGCGTGCAATTTGTAAGCATGCGCGCTGTTAGAAATCCTATAAATACGCAAGTAACACTCCATTATTACTCCTGAATCGAACTATATTTTGGAGTTAGTTCAATTTAAAGTTTCTCGGTAACAGGCGTTATTGGAGGCAGGATTATCGGCCAATCGATTTGCCAAATGTTTTTGATGAGTATCTCTCAGGTATCCTGACATTTATCTAATTGTACTTTAATTATATCATAAACATTAATTTTATAATATAAACAATAACTTACTCGCTAATATCAACTGAGTTTAATAGAAGAGAGTTGGCTATTATATCAAAGTTTTCCAGCTGGTCCGATATTTCTTCTTGATCACTAAATAATAATAGATAAAGAGTTAATTAACTTATTTTATAAATTAAACAATAAGGGTAAGCTGGGATTTGTTGTAAGATGGGATTATCTGATGATCTTAGAAAAGCCGCCGAAAGTTCTGGAAAAACTCTAGCACGAAGCTATCCAAATAAATTGAAGAAATTAGCTAATTCAGCGTGATATAAATTTCACTCACTGTGACCTCACGATTCTGAATAAATTTTGAATTTGAATTTGTATGCTGGGACAAACTCTGCATTTTCCGCCGCGGTGTGAAAGGACGGATGCGCTAAATTTTCATACCGCAAACTACACTATCTGCTTCTGATGAATATTAGAGACATTCAACATTTCTTGTTTACTTGGTATTATTATTTCCAAGCTTTCTTAACTTACCTTATCGAATCGGTATATGAAAAGGGTAGATTGTAGTATGATGTCATTCCATAAGGAATCATTAGAGCTCTTGTTGTATAAGGGAAACTATAGGGATTGCCGGCGAAATTGAACAAACGATAGATAATAAAGTCGTGCATTGAAGAATCCACCTGAAATTATATAATAATATTAATAATGTAAATGATTCGGGATTTTTATAACAATAATTTATTTTGAGAACACCGTGCCAGCCCGTGGCCCAGTCTCATAGTACCGAATTGAACTTGCAATGTCGCTTGCAGTTGCGCTTACAGAAGCGATGTTAAAATTACATGAATATACATCATTATTGTTCTTGCATAAAACTCTTTAGTCGAAACTTGCTCCAAACAGAAATATTCAGGTCAACTTCAGAAATCTCTAGCCACTACTTGTCATTGGCATATTGGCCAAAATAACTTATTTATTTAGACCACTATTTCATGTACTTACATTATGTAGTATATCTCTGAACGTTTCCTCGAATACTACGGCTATATTTCCGGAGTATTTATTTGTCGGTGAGACAACAGTTGTTGAAGGTACTGTAGTAGGCGGTACAGGATCACAAGGAGAAGTTGATTCTAAAATAATTATTTCTAATTTATAGCCTTTTAACAGTCAGGTTTGTTCTTTACAGATCTGAGCAGATAACTTTTACTTTATAAAAAATGATATAAATAATAAAAACTAACTCAAAAAGTCTCCAATTTGTTTTGCAATCGGTAATTCATCATCTACAGTGTCTCTAATATAAGACAGACTTGGATCCGAAGCCAGCGCGCTAAAGTTTCCAGTTGGACTAAACGAGACTGTCATAACGTTGTAACCAGCTCTCTGTAGCGTTTTAGAGGCAGATTGTGACGAAAGAACATAGTCATCACTAAAATAAGGAATAAGTTATAATTTTAAATCTATGCATTACAGAAGACCAATTATGATGACTGCGCCAACTCTTCCGTTGTGGCCCTGTGTATTTTTGACGAATTGAAGGCCACTGAAATAAAATATGTTAACTGTCATTTGTAATATAGGAAATTACATAATATAAAAGATAAATATTAGTTTTGTTTTGTTTTAAGGAATCCTATAAAAAGAAACCGTCAACAACAGAACCATTTCCAAGGCGATTGCATGATTTCTCAGTCAAAAATACTTCGGTTTTGTCGTTTCTGATCTCTCGTAGTCCCTAGAAGTTGAAAACTTACGTCTTCATGTTCGGAGTGTTAAAATCATTGTGAAGTGCAGTCTCGTCTATGTTCAAAAACATGTTGTTCAAGGAATCGAGCGATCTAAAATGAACTTTGTAGATAACAAATTGACTCGACTTTTATTCTTTCTTACAAATTAGAGCAGCGGTCTTTGAATCGGCGAGGATTTGAGGCTGTGCGTTCAAAACATGTCTTAAATATGACTCCCCGTAGCTGCAGAAGGCTTGGGGAAAGCAGCAGCTTATTTATCCCATGGTTCGTGCCCCCGAAGATTGAATGTTAGAAAGGAGCCGTCTCTTCTCAGAAGATTCCGAAATGAATGGCGGAAACCCTGCCTCGAATAAATCTACCCTAACTTTGTGATATGTGCAATTACGGGAAATCAATAACTTTTAATCAATTTTCTTACTAGAAGTAATAGATAAATAGTAACTAACGTCGGTCCAGCAGTGTACGAGTTGTTCAGTATATATGATTGTGTATCTCCATAAGGAATTAAGAGAATTCGGCTTGTTTGTCCATCGACAATATAAGGACTATTAATATATCCAAATAGTTTAAAGACAATAAAGTTGCGTATTGAATTTCCCTAAAAAAGATTGTTTTCCGGCATTTTTCACATTTATTTTGTTGTTAAACGCAAGATCTAGCCTTGAACAACTCATTTCTAGTGGAGCTGTAACTTTTTCTAGCAAACTGACGACATTTCTTTCAACGCACTTATCTTGTCCACTAAATCCGCTCAAACAGGCTAAAACGAATCTCTAGTTTCTTTCCAAATCTTTCGATTGCTCTACGAATCGCGGAGAAGTAGAAAGTTTTCTTCCATATCTGTTGTTCTACAAACTTTATTGAGGCTGCAACTAACCACCGTATTGAGGGCTTGTTCTGTTTCCTCAAAGACTACCGCCACATCTCCATAGTAGATATCTTGTCCGGGGCATTGAGAAGATGTTGTAGTTTCTGCTGAAATTGTATTGTCTTTCAGTTTTGTAATTCTACAAGAAATATCTTATTGTTTTCTATAAGATGAAACAATAACATTCATAATAGAATAGATAAGCTTACGTTGTATAGAAACACTTGGTGTAGGTGTAGGAGCATTCACTGAAATATAAATAGTATAAAATGCTATAAACCATTGTATTTTAATTCGACTCTTACACAATACAAAGTCAAATTTGTCGTTACCGATCTACACGTTACTTGACAATTGAATTAACAGTTAACTTTAATATGTTTTCATGGTTTTAAGATTGGGAAAACTTTTTGTTGTTGAAACTATTTGATACTAAAGACGCTCACAATAAGCATAAATATTGAAAGGAAGCTTAAAGGGACCAAAGTATTCTTATTATGTTTCTTTTTATATAATACTATAGTCAGCGCCGAAAGGAATAATGGAGTGTCACTTGCGTATTTCTAGGATTTTTAACATTGCAACTGCAGGCTAATTGCACGCGCCTACTTGCAAAGTGTAATATTGAACGGAGATTAGCTGCAAGATGCTGGCTCGGTGCTCGCAAAAGGAGCTCAGACGAGCGTTGTATTCTTTACACTCCATCATTACTCTTGGCTCTGACTATATAATAATATTACTCTTAATTTGTTATATATTCTAGAATCTATTTTTCCTACCTAATAGATTTGCAATATCTTCTGCAATCTTTACTTCATCTTTTTCACTCTTCCTTGTAAACACATATTCTTTGCCAGACGCGAGCGCATCAAACTTTGCATTTTCATTAAAAGATACTGTAATTATATTGTAGCCTTTGTTACGGAGAGTAGTAGCGGCTCCGGTAGCATTCTTAACAGAATCAGCACTGAAATAATAAACATCAGCTTTTGTAAATGCATTAGTTTGTGTTTTGTTTATTTAGCTTAAAACTATTATAATGACATTAAAGATAAATTTCGGCTAATTTCTGAGACAAACCACTTGGGATCCAAGAAGGTTTTGAAAACGCTGCTTAGAGAAATTGGAAACTATAGTCCATCTCAAGACATAGGTTTCCAGCGCGGTATCAAGTGCGGGGCGCAGGGTTATAAAATGTATGTACTTTTGAAGAAATCGCACCAGGTCGATTCATCAACTAATAAATTTAATGTACAGTATAGTCTGTTTCAAAACCTAGACTGCATTGCGACGGCCACATGCGATGTGCGGTGTTCTAAATTTTACCTTCAAAAGTTCTCTCGCCCAAAGAGAAGGAAGACATTTTCCAGCGAATTTGAAGGTAAATTTTGCAAAACCGCGCATCCTATGAGGCCGGCGCAATGTAATATAGGTTTTAAAATAGACTATAACTATTTTACAATGTTTTTAACTCTTCAATTCTTACGTTATTCCAACTAATATGACAGTTTGTGGCATTCCATCATCTAACGTAACATGGTCAATAAGATAATTGAGACCACTGAAAAGAGTAAAGTTAATGTAAAATATGGATAGAAATGTTATTTTATAAAAATAAAAAACTATTCACTTACTCGATTATAGAAGTGGATGAAAGGAGGTATTGATCGGCAACAATGTCCAAGTTTTCAAGTTCGTCCGATATATCTTCTTGGTCACTGAAGTAAGTCTTTGTATTTTTAACAATCTCCCCCATTCAGAGGTGGTTATCCGGCCCGGCCTGAAATTTTGAAACCTAGGCCGGGCCGGCCGAATAACCCCATCTGCCCCCATTAATCTAATTAGCAAAATAACAAATGATATTTTTTTTCTTTTGAGATAACAATTAACTGTTATGGTATATTTATAAATATCCAAATCTCTGGCAAAAAACTTTGTATTCTGCTGTTCTACATTGACCACATAAATATTTCGCTATTTTTTCAGACTTTTCCCAAAAATAATTTTAACTACGTTTGTATTTTATTTAAAAAAAAAACACTTACTGTATCGATCCATACTTATAAGAAGTTGGCAAGTTGTAATATTCGGTAGATCCATAAGGAATAAAGATTGCTCTGGTCGAATCCGGGAAACTGTATGGATTACCGGGAAAATTAAACAAACGGTAGATGATAAAGTCATGCAGAGGCTGTTCTTTCTAAATATTAATAATACCAAATATAACAATTAAATATCTCACAAAAACAAAAATGTTTTTATAATATCAGAGTTATCTACCCTGTTGCAACCCTACGTGGGAATAGTTTTGTTTTAAATTTTTGTAGTTTGAACCTTGTTCTATGTCTCTAGATAAATGACTACGAGAAGAAATCCATTTCCAGGCATGCCGTTTCTGAACTACAACAAAAAGAG
>JAQGAV010003009.1:0-13616 GCA_034691345.1 Phasmarhabditis papillosa | reverse complement strand
CTTAGAATAACACTGAGTAAGGCAATGCGGCAGCAAGTTTGCAATCTGCTGATACCGCGCGCGTAGAATGCCAGAAGCAGTATTTTCAAATGGCCATAACTCGGCTTAAAATGATCGTAAAAATATGCGATCTTCATATTTCAAATCAGTATTAATAGCTCTATCGAAGTAAACATTAAAATTGAGAAACTTTTTTTGAGTGTACCGTGCCTTTAAACAAAAATGAACGTACTTTCAAAGAAAACACTCCCAATCCATCGTTTTCTATTTATGTTTATATACGACCGCTGTTCCCCAGGCTACCGCGTGGGAAACCCAGCTAGTGATACAGACTTCAATAAAAATTATCACACATTATGCTTAAATAAATATTAAAGATTTAAATAAATCAATTTAAGTCAATACTTTAGAAATAACTCTATGAAGAAGTCTTCCGGTACTGTGAATACAGAAACTCCTAGTAGTAGTAGTATAGCTTCGGTAGCTCTCTTCCGTTTCCTCCAGGGATAGCTTAAAAACGAGCTTAGCGGCTCCGATTAGGCCCCTTAATAGGCCGCATTGATTACTCTAATGGAAAATATCAGAGGGCAGGTAAGGGGCGGAGCCAAGCAGACCCCCCAGGTAAAAAATGAAAAACATTTGTAAAAAACAAAAAAAACAAGGTAAACGAATGAGAGGAAATCATGGGTGAGAATTTCTGCAATTTGCCAGAATTCGCCGGTAAATGCCCGCAGAATCGGTCGGGTGTCAATATTTGGCCCGTGCCGAGCCGATCAAAAATTTTGTGGCCAGTTTTCAGCAAGCCGGGACCGGGCCGCTGTGCAGTCTGACCGATGTAAAGTTATAAAACAAGATCAGTCAGTTGTTCCGAAGATAATTTCAAAATAATATAGTCTTTTATAAGATCTATTTATAGTCAGTGTAAAGAGTATTGATGGAGTGTGATTTAGTGAATAATTAGCAAAAAAGTCGGGTTTTTCTGTCAAGACCTGTCAAAATAGTTAAAACTGAAGAAGACTTTTCTAAGCTATTTTCCTGCCTTTGGATTTGCCTGAACATTAAATTTTCTTCTACAAGTATAGCCGCATTCCATAGCAATAATGAAGTGTTTCTTTAATTCCCTTCGATTCCATTATTACTCTCGGCGTTGACTATATCTAACGAGCTATTTTTGAATGCTATAGGTGTTATATTGAATATTGTCATTGTCAATATAAAGAGCTTCAAGCAGGGTCGGGCCGGTCCGGGCCAAGCCAAAAAACCTGGTCCGGTTTGCTATTTTGCCACTCCTAACTTCAGTTACTCCAATTTTTATTTCATTTAAATACAAGGGGTTGCTATACCCTGCAGTGCTTTATAAGATCTTTTTTAACAAAAAAAAAATAAAATAACAAAAAGAATTATGAAACAATCGAATAAGTTCGCCCTGCCTGACTATATTGTTGGGTGTGAAATTGTGCAAAATGTCGTAAACTCGAAAATAGGCAGTTCTCCTTAGCGGACGCAGTTGTGAATGCCGTGTAATTGGTAGCTCAAGCGAAAACCAAATGAAAAAAAAACGGAGAAATTTAGGAATTTGCAATATTTGGAGTTTTTAAGATGAAAAAACAGCTTCTAGCTGGACAGGAGGAGTTTGTTTCTTATATAACCTCCACTAGATAGAAGCGGTGTTATTTAAAATGGAGTTTATACTGAATAAAAGGCTCCATATCACCTTCATTTATATAGTCCGATTTAAAAGTAATACGGCCTTGTTAATAAGCAGGAGTGTTGCAATATTTTTTCTGAGTAAGGCAGAGCGAAAGCTAGTTTGTAGTCTGCTGATATCGTGCGCGTAGAATGCCAGCAGGCGCAGTGTTAAAAATGATGAAATACATAGCACAAACGGTCTCATTACTTTTGAATCTGACTATGTATAAGAACCACTTCTTTACAGAATACTGTGATGAAAAACAGTTTTTACTACAGAATATATATATAATTTAAACACTTAGTAACTTTAAAAGTAAAAAAAGCTTCTATATAGCCTTTTAGTAAAAAAAATGTCCAAAAACGACATTTGTGCTCATTTTTAAACGTGTCTTCGGATAATAACTATTATCCTATAACGCGTATTATTACGTATGCAAAAATACTATACAATTATTAAATATAACTCTGAATCAGCTAAATACAGCTATATACCGATTACAGAAGAACTAAACCTCTTAGTTGGGTCTCACAGGGAAAGTAAAGGGTTACTGTAGTTGACAGGATTAAGAAAAGAAACCGGAAGATGACTGTTTCAGTATATGAATTGTACCAGATTAAATGATACTAGAAAAACTGGAAAATATAGTTGGAATCACAACGAATATGTAGTGTAGAAAATAATTTTTAAGCCAAAACTGCTTGTACGCAATTGCGTTTGGCTTGTAAACAATTTTCAACACTCCATTCTTCGTTTTCAATCCGACTATACTTACAGACTGTAGGAGGAGAAGCGGTCTTAGAATAACACTGAGTAAGGCAATGCGGCAGCAAGTTTGCAATCTGCTGATACCGCGCGCGTAGAATGCCAGAAGGCGCAGTGTTAAAAATGACGAAATACGCAGCCTACACGGCGGTATTACTTTTGAGTATGACTTTAGTACAATAAAGTTAACAGTTCATCAGGTTTAAAGACCACCCTCAAAGACCTATTCTTCTTAAGGGACTGTATAAGTAATCGATATCAATCAATATTAATTAATATCGATTATTTGATATAATGTTAGTCTTAGCTTGTGTGATTATTCTCATTTTCTTCCTTCTAATAGTTTATTTATCTTTCTTTTTCACTAACTTCTCTACACAAAACGCGCTCTTTTCACATTTTCCTCAAACAGCAAAAGCCGTCAATCAATTTCAATCAATTTAACAGCAACCTCATGAACCCGCGCAGTCGCCGACGAGACACTCGCGCTGAAGAGAGAATATTTGCAAAAACAGAGGCACCGAAGGGGATTGAACCCGCCACCACCAGAGTGGAAATCGAGAAGCTTAGCAGGAAGCTAAGGCGGCAACAGGAGTAAATAATAATAGTGGCTAATACAAACTAACGTTGATATGGTCTGTATCAAGAGTTATGTTTCCAGCAGAGTATCCTGTGGTCGTAGTATCGAAACGCCCGGTTGGATGCCCGAGCAGTTGTGGATTGTTGCCCGGCTAGGCTGAAAACCGCCCGGGCGTTTGTATACTACGGACACCGGGTAGAGGCTGTATTATATTAAACTACAAGGATAATCTTTTAAATGGAAGCCTTTTTAAGTATTTTAAGTTGGGCGAATAATCTATCTATTTATATAGTCATAATGTGATACGTTAACCTTTTGCTAATCTCGTAGTATGAAATGTTTTGCAAATATCACGGAAATGATGATATAAAACTATATTGTTGAACTAAGCGACAAATGTTAACAGCAAATTCTTGCTAACCATTACTCTAAATGTTAGAAAGAAGCCGTCTTTGCTCGGAAGAGTCCGGAATGAATGATCCAACAAAAATAAATACTTTTAAAAAGAAATAAAAACTTAAACACCACAGACTTTGGTTCAAAGTAAGCTCGGATCTACGGACTTGGATATAATGGCTTAAAGCAAACAATAAAACTAAAAACCTTAAAATTTCAAGAACATCTTCAACATGTAGTCTGGTGGAAGAACTAGGTTTCAAGATCATTATCCAAAGAAGAAGTGCTTATGAACAATCTTTAAACATCATAACTAAGCCGTTTCGCGGCTGTATTTGAGAGCAAATAAGCCTTAGTTTCTGCCTGTTTTTCACCTTTTACCTAACAAAGCAATTAACTTTTTATGCCGTTGCGATGGGAAATAAAGCTACCGTAGTTTGTGGAATACCAAAGATTAAAATACTCAATGGAGTAAGTTATGTCAAGAGATTAATCATACTTTAGTGGATTTGTTAGCTCATACATTGTAAATATAGTCTGTATAAAGAGATAGGTTTATAGTGTCCGGGGGAGAAGAGGTGTTATTTAAAGTTAATGTACTTATAAAGGAAATGCTCTTAATCCATTGACTTAACATTCATTTTATATTAAATTGTTACTCTTCCGGTTGCACTTGCTACATAATATAGTCTGATTCGACAGTAATAATGGAGTGTTTAAAAAAGAATCTTATTGAAAATGGCTCTGAAAGTATTCGAAAACCGAAAATATATGCAAAATGTCCTTAAAATACGCAGGTAACACTCCATTAGTTATCTTGAATCACACTATATTATATGTATATTAAAAACTGATAAACGTTTTCGAGTTTTAAAGCTCAAAAACAAGTCTCTGCTGAAGATTAGAAGATTACAGCTTACTTGAGTTAGCCAAGTAGACGTTTTAAGTTGTGAACCATATCGAGAACAGAGAATTCAAGGAATAACAAAAATATTTTACTTATTAAATCGCACTTAACTGAAATAGTATGCCATAAATCAGAAGTTAGTTAACACCTCAATACATAGAAGAATAACTTATAGTTAGTATCTTTTCTATCAAAAAAAAACTAAAAGCCTTTTTTCCAGCCTTCTTATACTCTTTAAAGGACTGACCTCTAAGGCGGTAATGTGATATTGGGGCGCGCTAGCTGCCTAGCTGATCATTTGCATATAAAACCATTGAGAAAACGAGTATAGAATGGTAAATAAATAAAAATATGCAGGGAAATTAGAATACACCAAACACAACTGAAATATACAAACCATGCTCTCTTAATGGGGTTTGAATTTAGCGGGCAAGGGCCAGAAATTTTCGACAAAGGACAGCCCGGCGGGCCCTTTCCCAATGCTGGTTCTCACAAGTTTGGCAAACTATTTTGAAAAAGTACAATTTGTTGAAAGAATCAGGCTTCCGACGAGGTGAGCTTCTATGCCGAGCTACGAGAATTCGAGGTGACTCCGGATTCTTCTTTAAAGATATGTTTTGCAGCATAAATCTAGCAATAACCTCACCAAAGCAATAATAATGTGCAGTATTATCCGAATGGGGAACTAAGTTTCCAGACCCGTATTCTGACAAGAAGCGGTTTAAATAAAAATGAACTTGTTTTTATATGCCGCAAATCCATCGGCTTTTCATTAATTTATAAATAACACCGCTTTCCCAGTGTTAAAGTCTGATTCGAGAGTAATAATGGAGTGTTAAAAAAGAATCTCATTGAAAATTCGAAAACCGAAAATATACGCATAATTTCCTTAAAATACGCAAGTAACACTCCATTATTCATCTTGAATCACAATATACTGCATCCTTGCTCTTGATATAATCTATATGTTATAACAAGCAATACTCATATCTTATAATCATAAATAACTAAACTATTTATTATTATTATTTAGAGAATAGAAAGCAAAACTCCGAAATTCCAGAAAGTTTGTCTTAGCTGTCGGTTTGGAACAGATGTGAAGGTTGCTTGGCGTTAGAGCGCGGTGCGTGATGTCACCTTGTTTGATTGGAGCGCAGAATGTGCTTGTGATATTTGTGAAAGTGATCATCATTATGTGACTTTATAATAGCTAATATTAGAAAAGAAATAAAACCAACTTTGTTTGTTAAAAAAGAAGAAGAAAAGAGGATTACCATAGATCTAGAAGTTCTTTGTTACTGGGACGACCGATTGATGTCGGATGACATACGCGAGTAATATATAATTTATCAAAAGTTATGTTTCTAGCGCAGTGTTCTGGAAAGAGTTGGTGTTATATAAACATAAATGGCGAATCGAAAGCAGTCTCTTGGTACTGACTATATCATTTTTAACTAAAGTTTCTTCCACCAAATGTGCAACCAAGATTTGTCGTTTTCCAGCACACCTTGCGAATTACGCGCACGGCGATGTTAAAAATGATATAAGTACGCAATCAACACCGCTCCTCTGCTCTAAATTATATTCCAACACTATGATTATATGATGCAACTAATCTTCTAGAATGAGATCTCCGCCTAAGTTTCTGTTGATAATGGGAGGCCTGCTGGAGCTGTCATGGTAACAGAAGTAGACTAGGCCACAAGAGAGTGCGAAGGGAGCGAAAGATGTGGAATAGAGCGCGAAAACACAAACAATGTTGCGATTGGAGCGAAGTTGTAGCAGAAAGAATTGTAGGCGTTAATTGTAGGGGAGGTATTAGAAATAAGAAATAATAGATAATCCGAGCACTATGTATAGTCGAATTAGAAGCTGAATAGGCAGAAATGAGCGCGCGGACTCACGTAAATCACGTGATATCATTCTAACGAGAAGTTCTTGGGAAAATTTTCCGTTTTTTGCATGTAGGGAAATATTTACGGGGGCCAGGTAAATAAGCAAAATATATAGTTTTCAAGAGCTAGATTCTTAAATCAATATCCTGTGGCCGTAGTATAAAAACGCCCGGGTGGGTGACCGGGCAGTTTTTAGCCTGCCCGGGTACCCACCCGGGCGTTTCTATGCTACGGCCATTGGAGATATACGGTGTTATATAAAAAGAATGTACTTTTGGAGAAAAAGCTTCCAATACTTTAAATCTTAAAAGTAAATCTAGTTCTGTTTAGACAAGTTGAAGTAGTATCTGCAGTTAAAAGACACGGAAGTCTTATCTCAATATCCTGGAGGAATCAAAAAAGAACTTCGAGATAGAAAAGCCGATAAAAAAGACAAATTACTCGGAAAAAGAGCGACATTAAAGTTTGAAACGTTGGAAAACTTGCTAAAGTTTTCTTTTTTAATAGTAAATTTCACTTTTATTGTCAAGCTAGCACATTTCCCTGGGCTTTAGCATATTGGTTAGAGCAGCGGTCTCTGAATCCGTGAGGATCTGAGGCTGTGGGTTCGACTCCCCGTAGCTGCAGAAGGCATGGGAAACCAGCAGCTTATTAATCCCATGTTTCGCACACCCGAAGACTGAATGTTAGAAAGGAGCCGTATTTGCTGAGAATATTCTGGAATGAATAGCCGAAACCATGCGACGAAGAAATCTAATATTATTGTGATATGATTTATACGGGAAACACATACTTGTGGATAAATAACCTTTCCCCTATAGCCTCTTTACAAAAAAGCGGGCCGGAACAACCCGTTTATGTAATTTTCCGGCTTCGGCCCGTCCGCTGCGGTGCAGAATTTTTTGATTTGCGGGCCGCCACTGTTTTCAGATAAAGTAATTTTAAAAAATGAGAGTGTCCCTATTGTAATAAACTTAAAAACTATATCTATAGAAGAAGTATAACATTTGAATTATCAACACCGTCTCTATTTCCCTGTCTTTTATAGACACTGCAGTCTGGTTTCTATTATTTCTTTTTATTGAATTCGTTATCGATTCTTTTAGTTAATTGTATATAAAATATTAATAATACAAAAGGAATGTGTTTTTATTCATAGAAATACTATTGATTGAATAAAAATGAATGGTATAGTCTGTAACAAAAGCTAGCTTTCTAGCGCAATGTCCTAAAGAGAGGGGCGGTGTTAAATAAAATGAATGTACTTTGGAAGAAAAGGCCCACAATTCACCGATATACCATACATTTTATATAACACCGTGTTCTTTAGCATATTGGTTAGATCAGCGGTCTCTGAATCCGTGAAGATCTGAGGTTGTGGGTTCGACACCCTGTAGCTGCAGAAGGCTTGGGAAACCAACAGCTTAGTTATCCCATGTTTCGTGCAATCAAAGATTGAATGTTAGAAAGGAGCCGAAACCTTGCGCCGAAGAAATCTATTGTTATTCTGATACGAGTGATACAGGAAATAAAATACATTTAAAATTACTTTAAATACTTATATAACACCGACTTACCCTAGAATAATGCTCACAGACTCTACTTGGTAACTAAGTTTTTAGTTTTAAGAATGCGAAGCTCGTGTTCAGGATTGAACAAAACTAACAGAGCTCAGCCTTTGAAAAGCCTTTGGTCTCCCGGTCATGGCCAAACCCTTTTGATTTTAATATTTATCCTTTGAAAATTCGAGAAATACATAACTTTCTCCCAAAAAAGCGCACTTTTTTTACTTTTGAAAAACACTATAGATTGTTATAATTCTTTCCCACCCCAGTTTAAATTTAAATTATATTTTATTTACTTAATTTATATACTTAATAAATTATATTTTATTTACTTAATTTATATACTTAATAAATTATATACTTCATTTTCTCCTTTTTATTCCTTTATTCCTCTAACCTTTTCTTACATCCCATCTTGTTTCCCGGTTATAACACGGCATCTCGGGTTTCTAGAATCCTCGTTGGATTCATCGGCTTCGCTTCGAACTAAGCTCATTTTCTACGTTTTTACCTTATAGAAGGGTGGTTTTTATCTCGATTTTCAAGGTCTGTTAGATTTATTTAATTATTTTACTAACAGTCCTTTAATTCTAGATGTTCAATGAAATCGAAGAATCTGTGTGTTATCTTATTACATTCATGCATGGAAAAGTGCCAAGAAGGTGGGTTTAGGGGCGGAGTCAGCCCGCCAAGCTGGATAATCAATATCAATCGATATTGAGTATGTATCACAGTGCGCAGTATCCTCCCTAGCAGCGGTGTTATAATAACATTAAGGATTAAAAGTCTTTAGTTTATACATAAATTCATTTCATTTAACATCGCTTCTCTCCAGGATTCTGCACTAGAAACCTAGCTCCTGACAGAGACTATAGAGATCTTTACAAGACCATTTGAAATAATCAAGATCAATCAATACTAATCAATATTGCAGTCGAATTGAGTCTTTTGCTGAAATTCTGTGTAATTTACTTGCTGATGAAATCTACAAGAATGGCTCTCCGCTTAAAATATATCAATTAAATATTAAAGGAAATCAATCGGACAACATCATTTTTAAGGTTTGTGGGTGGTTTTAGTTAAATTATATAGTTATATTGATTTCTAAAAGAAATTTTAGTTAAATTTAACTTTTACTTTTGCTGTTTTAAGGAGTTTAAAACATTTTTGAGTGTCGTACATGATAGACAGGAATGCATTGTAGATTTGTAAATTATGGAAAGTTAAAAGCTAAAAGCTTCAAGATATTTAATTATAATTAGCTATATTCAGCGCCGAGGTAATAATGGAGGGTCAATTGCGTATTTTTAGGATTTTTAACACCGCATCTGCAGGCAAATTGCACGCGCGTTCTTGCAATGTATAGCCGGATTCAAAACGAATAACAGAAAGAGTGTAGAAAATAATTTACAAGCCAAACTCAATTGCGTACATGCAGTTTTGGCTTGAAAATCGTTTTCTACACTCCATTATTCGTTTTAAATCCGACTATACTTTTGAAGAATTTTGAAGACTCGCAAAGTAGAATTTAGAAGGGACAGAAGCAGGGTTCCGAATTCCGGAATTCCGACTTCCGACTTCCAAAAATAAAAATTTCACTTCCGGACAACCCTGGACAAAAGAGGCTCAGAAAAGCGTTGAATTCATTACACTCCATCAATACTCTTGGCATTGACTATAGCATTACACTCCATCAATACTCTTGGCATTGACTATAGCATTACACTCCATCATTTCATTCATTTCATCATCTTGGCTCTTTTTCATTTAGCGTACCTTTTAACTATTTTAGGCTGCTGCGGAGTCATTTATCCATAAACCGGAGCTGCTTTCCTTCTTTCCAAAATCTCTTAAAATTGAAATGAAGACTGGTGGCGATGTTAAAGGATTCGATCTCAGCACCGGCGAGAAAAACCAAATTTATCCCGTCAGAAACGGTAGGTGTAAGGGCTAGAATATGAGATCTACATAAAGACGAGCGCGGTATCCTGGAGAGAAGCCTTTGTAACAAAAAGAGAGTTGCTAAATTTAAAGCCTTCATTTTTATAAATTCATTTTTATTCAACACCGATGATACCGCTCTAGAATCCTCTCTTCCAACAGACTACAATATTCTTTTACAGGTTTTATCTCTAGCACTCCATCTATTTTGCCTTCTAATTTTCGTCGTCTTATCTTCCAAGTAGATACAACCGTTGTTACAATTAATGATGTTAAATACGACATACCTACTTTTGAAGTAAGCAAGACCTGCTTCCGGCATAAATGGAAGAATCCTGATTCTAGTCAATATTATTGGCATGAACTTTTTAATAAGAAACCCTTTATGAAAATCCTTTAGATAAAAAATCTTCGACCGATAATCTTAAGGCCGAACCGGCATGAACCGGCAGCTGGTTTGGGGAGCCGCAAGCTTCCTTCTAAGCTACAAATATCTTGACCTAGGGTTACAAACCTTAGCTCATCAAAGGACTTTCTAATACATACCGTAATCCTTCCTGATTCAGGTTGATCGATCTTCTCAAGTCTTCACCTCGCAGGTCTTTGCTGGTACACGATTTGGATCTACAAAATGGAAGTCAAACCAGGTAGACACGCCCTTTTGGGTTACTGTAACTCTTGTTTTCGTTACAGAACTCTAAAAGTTTCGATGGTCCATCTAGTCAACATCCATTCACAATGCCGTCTGTCTATGCGTATCTAAGGTTAGTTTGTGGGTGGTCAAAGGGTTAAGGTCGGGAAGAAAGAGAAGAAATTTTACAATTTTTTTAGCTTGGTATCTTCTTAGTTTTCTTTCTTTCTGATTCTTAGTAGTATCGTTTATCTTGGGAAAATGACAGAACAGCCCCTACTACATAGGTTTATTTGGAGAGGGGATAAATTCAAAACAATAAATGGTGGATTATTCTGGAATAGTTGGATAGCTCTACGGTGTTAACTGTAACTTTCCAGTTTAGACCTTTAAAGGGCCAGTTAAAATAGCCCCCCCCCCCCCCAACTAACACTTCTGGCATCTGATCAGGAGCTAAACTGGAATTCTCCTCGATCTCTTACATTCCTTATTTGGTCCATATCCATAATCGAAAAAGGGTCGGTTCGTGTTGTCTGCTTTAGTTGGGGGTTACTATAACTGTTTTTTCACATGTTCCTTTTCTAGACTTTTGGTGTTTCTTAATGCTACGGCTTGTGCTGCAATGATAGATGATGAGGACTTGGTTGTGGATCAATTAAAGGTCTGCTAGACAATGGCGCTCCATCGATAATCTACCGTAATCCTTTCTAGAATACAGCAACAGATGATGGCTGTGGAGATTTGGTCTCGAGTGGATTTATGGATGACGAAGGACTCAGCGACGGATGTAAGGATGCTATCATTATACGGAACAGACTCCGCAATGGGGGGGGAGGGGGCAAGTCGGAGGGGCCGGCCCGATTCCCATATGATGTCTTTGTAGACGTTCTTGTTACTAAAATTGTGTTATTTGTTCAAAAACCTCCACAGTTGTTTTTATTTTCCGGAATATTTTAGATTTAGTCAGGGCTGCGTACGGGCCAGCTGGTTATCCGGCCTGACCGGGCCGGATTAGCTGTAAATCCGACGGACCGGCCCGGTCCAGCCCGGCCTGACCTCCTAAATTTTAGGCCCGGCCGGGCCGGTAACCAGCTATGTGCCAGCCGCGTAGTTACCTAGGCCTTATCCGTTGCAGGAATTATTTCAAGAAAAGCAGAACCTTTTTTATTGAAGGCGGTGTTATAAACTTAAGCGGGGTTGTCAAACCAATTACCCACAGCGTAGTAAACTTTCTCTCATTTGATAGATCAAGAACATTTGCTAAGATTATTTGACCAGTCATTTGATTGTTGTGGTCATTGTGTTGATTGTTGCCCTGATAAAAAAGGCAAACGCTAGTCACGGCATTATGGGTTTACGGTACATTTTGAACCAGTTTAAAAGAGTTGCAGTATATTTTGAAGTCGAATTCGGCCCGCTGAGCCCATATTTGTGTTTTTTAAAATTACGTAAATGCGCTTTACTCTTTGTAATCTTCTTTGAAAGATATATAGTCTTTTTCAAAAGCTAGACTGCATCGCGCTGGTTTTATTCGATGTGCGATCAATCGTCAAATATAAGAAAGTTGGGGATTCAGAAACTTTTTGTATTGAAAATTTTGCAACACCGCGCATCGAATAAGGCCGGCGCTATGCAGTTTTGAAAAAACTGTTTTGAAGTTTTGAATAGGTTTTGAAAAAGACTATATTTTATGGTTCATCATTTTTACATACTACCCTCTGGAGCATTTAAAAATGTTTATTTTATATTTCGATTTATTTTGCAAAATTTCTTCTTCCTCTCATTTTAATGTTTAAAGTATAACAGAAGGTTAAGCAAATAAACTATAAGTACATCACAAGACCACCCTTATTGATAAAGGGAAATAAAGGACTGTCTCTAGCGGGTTACTGTAACAAACAAGAGTGTCGGGACCAATTTGTGTTTGAATCTGCATTTTTTGCACTGTTGATGATGAAACTGTAGTTTTGGCACCGGTTTTTCCCGGCACAACAATTTGTATTTTGCAAGAGTAAAGAGGTATTTTATGAGACAATGGCGTAAACTTTGAGGGAATTGTTTAGAAATAGACCTTTAAATATTCAACACTTTGAATTTGAATAACTATTTATTATTTCAGATACTGGTGT
The DNA here is from genome assembly GCA_034691345.1 of Phasmarhabditis papillosa. Classification (NCBI taxonomy): domain Eukaryota; kingdom Metazoa; phylum Nematoda; class Chromadorea; order Rhabditida; family Rhabditidae; genus Pellioditis; species Pellioditis papillosa. The sequence goes on along the minus strand of JAQGAV010003009.1, from coordinate 1,117 downwards.
AGATGGTTGGGATATGGACTAAGATTTATAATAATCTATTTTTGTTAATAAATATTTTCTTATTCATTCATTTTGTTTCTATTTTCTTCTATATATGTTATCTAACTCGGTAATCGCAGTCTAATCTAACACGAACTTGGCTTTTTGAGATTTTTAAAGATTTCATCGGGTTGGAAAAAGTAAAGATGTTTCTTAAGAGATCTACAGGATAGTTTACAAAGAAGAAATATATGAAGTTTTGTTTATCTTTATTTTTGCACTCGAGCTGCACTGACATCATTGGTAAGTAATACAGTCTGTAACAAAAGCGTAGCTTTTCCTTTTACCGCGCAGTATCCTATGGCCGCAGTATAGATATGCCCGGGTGGGTGCCCGGGCAGTTTTCGGCTGCTCGAGCAGTTGAGAATTGTTGTCCTGGAAGACTAAAAACTGCCACTGGAGAGCATAGGCGTTAACTGCAAATGATTGTACTTTTGATGAAAAAGTTCCCAATCCACCGGATTTTCATTCATTTCAACATCATCCCTGATACTGCGCTGGAAACGTAGCTCTTGAGGCAGACTATATATATTTTAAATCCTAACAACGTCTAATAATGCCATATCTTGCCTATTTTCCTTTAAATTTGCTTTCTTTTTCATAGAGTGTCTGCCCTCTCTCCTATATTTCTACTTCTCTGACTGTCTGACTCTAACAAACTAGACTCATAGTTTCTTCTTTTATCATAAGACTAAGGACATTTACACATTTATTTAAATTAAATAGCCCTATTTTTATATTATTTTATCTATTATATTACTTTTAATGTTGTTATTTTGTTAATTATCAATCATTTTGGCTGCTACTATTATTTGGTTGACTGCCGATCACACGTAATCCCGTGGCAATTTGGTAAACTTTGTGACCAGCTGGTTGTCTCGTTGAATTTTTTCCATTTTGAGGGAAAATTGATTGGTAGTAAACTTGTTTTAAATATTATAGTTTTTTAAATATATTTTTATTTATTACAAAATTTATATAGAACTTTTTTTAACTTTAGCTATAGTAAACGCCGAAAGTAATAATGGGGTGTAAACAATTCAACGCTCGTCTGAGCCGCTTTTGCGAGCACCGCGCC
>JAQGAV010003008.1:0-13617 GCA_034691345.1 Phasmarhabditis papillosa | reverse complement strand
GCTAATGTTTTGTTTCCACAATTTAGCTTATTGTGTCTGGATCAGATTTACAAAAGAAAACAGAAAGAAAAATGAAAACCAAGCGGATAAATCGTATATTAAAATTTTTGCTTCTGTACGTAATTCCGCTTAAACTACACGCTCAAACAGGAAGACCGGCCGTCGACTATAGTGCGTTTTCTTGGAAAGCACATTCAAGCTTTATAAGTCAGCGCCCCGCTCGTGATACCGCGCTGTAAACGTAGGTTTTGAGATAGACTATATATTGCACACCTAAAATGCAGCATAGGCACCTTTAAACTACAAGGATATTTTAGGTCCTATGGGGAATCTAGACGGGGTGCGTTATTCTGTCGATCAGGCACTTGGTTAGAGTTAATTGACGAAAGGATAGCTGACCGAGAACGGAGTGATACTCAGTTAGAAGCAGATATGCCGACTGTTCGAGGATCGCCCATTGGGAATACTCGATATGGTCAGTCTTTACTTACTGTGAGGTCTGCAATAGTTACACTTTGCACAGTCGGATAATTGAGAAGTTGTGACACTGCTGAGCTTTTAATTTGTTCGCCTTCCATATTTCAAACTGATTTATTATCCGTGGAGCGTCCTTTATCATTTGAGCAGCTTTCTCTCACTTTTCTCGTCAAACGCGCTCTATTTTGCCCGCCGAGTCCACTGTCATCCAAAATCGAAAAAAGGAGACGCTGTAATGAGAAAGTACATGGTTTGTTGGAAAAGACACCAAATAAAATAATATATTATTAAGAATTAAGAAAATGTTAATTAAGACAAACCTAACCCATAGCTATTGCAACAAGAATAGTCGATTTACTTATAATTAAAGGATATAATAAGGATATAAAAGTACCTAAGTGATCAACTAACACTTTCCATAACAGATCCATTCTTCATGTAGATCATTAAGATATAACCTTACTATTTCTGTTTCATTTTGCTAGAATGATGCTCCATTGCGAAAACATAGAACAATCATTATCAGCTACTATCAGCTGTTACTTTCAATGGTTGTTAACACTTCAGTGGATATTTTGTCTAACAGTTTATTATTTACAGAAAATCTAACGATAAACAAATTAGGAAATACTCTGTACTATCTCTAAATGCATTGCTTAACTTGATAAATTCGGACCTCCCGCAAGAATCTAACGTAAACCTCCTATATCGAAAAGTATAACTGTGGCACATGACCTTCTAGTAGAAACTGACAGTCACTGAAATAGGTGCAAACAAAAGTTCAAGCAACATAATGACAACTGTTTTCTGTATCGTTTTATGTGATTTGTTTCAAACAGTCCTTGAAACTAATTAAAAAGAGGAACAAATGGTGTAGAGTTACAGTAACGAGGGCTACGGTAAAATAAATATCCGGAATGGTGGCAGGGGTGGTAAAATAATAAAATGAGCTGTAGCTGTTTTAGGGATACTGGAATTTATCTCTGTGGCTTTTGGTCTAGTTAGTATTAGAGGAGTAGAAAGTAACAGATTTCTATGTATGAATGCTACTGGAGTGCTATATTCAGCAGTAAGTAAAGAGTACTAATTACAAATATAACATTATTAAGGAATACAGCTATAACTATTTATATTGCTTAGGGGTTCGCCAACTTCACAGCTGAATGTGTTTTTCTGGAAGAGATGATGGAGAACTATTATAATCTATATTCATCTTGCGTGCACGGATCCAGAAAGAAGCCGTGGTTCATTGCTCTAAGCAAATCGGGCAAGCCACGACTCGGTAACAGATCGAGAAAAAGAAACAAAGTAAGTACTAGATATATATATATATATATATATATAATATTCATAAACTAAATAGACAATAAATAAAGAGGAATAGATAGCTGTCACATGGCATGCTTTTAGGCTAGCCATTTTCTTGTGGTTCATTACGACAGTCATCAGTCAGATCCGCCAGACCCATTGAGTCTAGAAAGTCTGCTTTTACCGTCATTGTTGCACAAACCACCCAAGAATAAAGCATTTAACAAAGCAATTGGAAATATCAGAAAGCCATCTGTCAAGTAAGTAATCAATAATATAATATAAGTAATTAGATAACTATTTTCCTTTATCTATGACAATGACTGTATTTTAGGCAAAAGCTTCCTGAACAAGCGATAAAAGATAAACGACGTAAAAAGAAGCGACGACGAGAACAGAGACTTCTTCGCGAAGAGCAACGACGTCGACAGCGCAAGGAGGAGTTGGAGCGGCTCCGCGAGAGCGAACTCCACAGCCGCCAACGACCCCAACTATCCGGAGCCGGTCTGAAGAAGTTTCAGTCATCGAGGACATCAGTCGTCTACGGAGGTGCACGACCTACAATTAGTTCCATTGGGGATGATCGTACAGCTTCTGCAACTATTAGTCGGGCCCGCAGAATAGAATAATCATTGGCAAAATTGTCATATTCGGCTACTGTAGGCTCGTCTGATGCAACTAGCTAACAGTGCATATTTAGCTGATCTCATTATCTAGTATCTCAACTGTATTTCAGTGCCTAATTATCACAATGATATCTTTTACACTTTCCTACGTGTGTTTATATATTTGTGTTGTCCTTTACATTTATGCATATTTTTGTTTCTAGGTTACTATTTCTTCTTTACTTTCTTAATGACCAAATCCAATTGGATATCTTCCAAGGATCTTATAATTATTATTTACCAATAGATTTTACGAGGTACACTAAGTAATAATTGAATCTTTGCATAATATGAGCTGATGAGTTTTCCGGTGAATTGACCAGTCCATTGTATTTCATTTTACTCACTTGCAGCCTCTTGTTTCAACGAAAGGGTTGGGGTTCAGCCAGCTTTTGATTCCAGCTATGAGCTATATGCTATTTTTTTTAAACTGGAAGACATTACACCTTGCCACTCCATAGGCGCTCACGTTTTTGCCCCCACTCTCTCATTTTTAATTAGAGTATACCTGAAAACCAATATTGGTATCCACGGTGCGATACAATGAAGGCTTTGAAACAGTCTATATTTAGAATAAATGTAATATTCGAATAACATGACCACCAAAGCCATTACAATATATTTATAGCACTACTCCTGAAACCGATTTTTAAACTTGCAACTGAACCCTTACACAGCACTCTCGATTCGATCATAGACAGAGAATAAAAGCTTCGTATTCATCTCGTTTATCAGAGAAATATCAACAGTAACATCGAAACATGGAATAACAAGAACAAAGGTACTACACAAAAGCATAGTGTTGTAGAATACAGTCAACAAACATAGTAGAAACATCAAATCATGTCTAGTTATCACCAACTCTTCCTCTCGTTTTGAATAGCTTTGACGACCAACAAGCAACACGCAAGTCGAAACGACGACGATATCTCTCCAGGTATTTGCGATCGCGAGCAATTTTTTTTGCTTCTACCACTAAAGTAAATGAATAGTAGACGATAAATGAGAAACTTTACCTGAAGTAGTACCAGTCCATGCAAGAGCTGGAAGAAGACCATTTGCTCTATCAATAGCAATTTTTCCAGAATCTCGCTGCGTATTATCAACGGGACGAAGATACTGCTTATAAAACAGCACCAATGACCGATGACCAATTCTAGCACCTAAGATAGAACATCATAATATACAGATGATGTTATAGTCAACGGCAAGATCTCATGTTTTTGGAAACGGTAGACACCCCACGTGGACCAAAAATAAAGCTGAATTGCGCACATTCGAAAAAGAAACTTGGATTTTTCCAGCTAGATTCTTGTAAAACTATAATAAGATTTTTTCTTAAAATACCCATAGAAAAAAGCGTTTTTTAAAGATGTTGCAATAATTTTCGAATCTTGATAATCATCACTGGGGTGCAATATTCGCAACCTGGGCTTACATGAGCAGAGCTATTAATCTGGCCTGGCCTCATATTTTCCAGGACAGCAAAAGCCAGCCCCAAAAAATCGATATTTTCCCCATTTTTTGTGAATTTTTGAATGTTATTCGGTACATAAAAGTAACATATAAATCATTATACAAGTACACAATGGTCAGATACAACTTGCAAAAAAATATGCCTAGGACGGCGAACGAACACTGACCCCTTGCTTGATAATTTTATGTAGCAGTATATTAAAGCTGCCTTTTGCTGGCCCGGCCAGATTAACAGCTCTGTACATAAGATTCGTAGATGAGATAGGAAGCCTCGGTTAGAGTTACAGTCTGATAAATACTTGCATACAAGAAATACTTAATGTGTAATATTTTTGTTGTCAATAATGGTATAGTCAGCGCCAACAGTAATGATGGAGACAGTGGGGTTAAAGGACTGAGCTATCATTTTTAAATTAAAGTTTATTTTTCTCTGGAAAGCTTTAACCAAATATGAAAAATCTCATTTGCACAGATTGAGCTATGGCCTCTCGAAAGACATATAAATTAGCATGAATTGCTTAACATAATAAGCCGGGTTATGAGCATCAAGATTTCACCATTTGAATTTGCGCTGTCCCGTTTCCTTAGGGCGCGGCGAGCGGTGCTACGAGCACAGCGCCAACATCTGGCGGCTACTCTCAGTTCAATATTGTACTTTGCAAGTACGCGTGTGCAATTTCACTGCGGCGGTGGTAAAAATCTTATAAAAACGCAGGTGACAATTCAATATTTCTCTCGGCGCTGACTACAATGATTCCAAATAATCAGGGAAAGAGTACGTTTAAATTAACTTGTAATACGGCGGCTTCTATATATCACATATCATTAATCTGGTTATGAAACAAACCTGAAGGTAACTTTAAACTCCATCCATCATCGTAGAACACATCTGAAGATGACTCCTCTTCGTTTTCATACATTGGGCTGTAGTCGTAGAAATCAGCATACTCCAGCATGCTCTCTGGATCACGGCGAAGCTTGCAATGCTCCTTGTCGCGCATATGAGCTTGACATGACTGAACCGTGGCAAATCGACTACGTCTATCAGGGCAGAACAGACAGCAACGTCCAGCGCCAACTTTGAGACCTAATTAAATAATAGAAGCAAGCCAATTTATCTATCATACCCAAATAAAACAGAAGACCAGCCTCATCCGAAATAAACTTCTTGTCAGGAAGAGTGAATCCATGATGAAAACGCATGTGTTCCATCATCTCATCCTTGGAACCTTTGGATTGTGGGCAAAACAGGCATGACGTGGCTGGTAAAGCCTGTAAAAAGAAGTAAATCAGTTTCCAAAAGAAGAAATGCTGACGTCTGATTCATTATACTCCAGCTCCTCTTCATCCTCTTCTCCCTGATCAGTGTCCCAACCCGAGCTGTCATCATCTTCGGCATCAACTACAATGGATTCTTCAGGTTTAGGAAGATTGGATGACTTCTTAACATGTACTTATAAAACATAACATAACATATAAAAACCTTTCTGGGTTGCTTCGGCCCTTTTTGTTCGCGAATCTCCATCTCCTTATGTTTTTTGCTAATTATATGATTTTCAAATGCATTTCGCGACTTCATCTGTTTTTTGCAATCTGGACAATATAGTGCAGAAACATCGTCTTGTTCCTTCTTAGTACTCTGAAATCATTATGACAGCCCATTCACATTACAAATTACCTCTTTTTCAGTTTTGAAAGTTAGTACTTTATCACGAAACTGCTCATCAGACACAGGCGGCAAATCCGCCAACTGAAACTATATTATGTCTACGAAAGAAAAGTTATACATGCCTGTCGTTTCATATTATATCTGTGCCAATCAGTGCGATAGTGCTCACGTTGAACATCAGCCGTTTTGAACACAAGACGACATGTAACACATGTTAAACCTGTTGAAGGATCCAATGTGGCCATCCTTAAAAAGAAATGAGACACAGTAACACCTAATTTTTATGTATTAATAGCGGATAAAATAGACCAGCTCTATTGCAAAACGCATTAAACTGGAACAACTCTTTAACAATACCGATGGTGAACAACAACAAAACATAACAATAACACGACAACCAAGAACATGAGGAATTAAGCTCTAATTTTCTTGACAGGCTCAGTCTCCTCTTCGTATTCAATTTCAACCTGAGGTCGTTTCTTCCGCAGAACCTAAAAACTCATTGAAAAACCAACAAAGACCGATCGAACCTTCTTAGATTTCTTGGTAACACCCAACTTTTTATTCATCTTGGATTTTTTAGTTGGAGGCTCATCGGACTTATCGTCGTCAGTCGTATTGTCTTCATTATCCATTTCCTCGTCCTAAAGTTTTTAAAGAAGAGGTAATAAAGAGAATATGAGACAACCAGACTTGTGCAAATGCAGTAAACGAAACTATGTTGATGTAATTATAATAGTAAGAATTACAAATTACTAACTTCACTATGTCTCTGCCATTCATCCTCGTCACTGTCAGTGTCTGGTGGAGACCAGTGTCCGCCGTCTTCCATATCACCTTCATCTTCTGATGAATCGAAATCAGCAACATATTCTCTACGGCCAGTATCCTGCAAAAAAACAAACACTCTAGAATGAAGAATAAGGTACAAACTTCGTCATCCTCAATTTCTTGCTCGATCTCCATTTCCTTCTCCTTCTCGCTTTCATCAATCAATTTGTCGAACGCGGCCTTGTTGAAGTTGTACATATCACCATATGTTCCTTGCCTAAAACCATCATACTTAGGGTTCAAGAAAATAAGGCAACAAACTTCAAACGAGCAAGTAGCTCTTTCTCAATAGCATTGTCCAATTTTGCAGCTACTAAAGCTTTTTCCTCACGACGAGTTTCACGACGCTCAGTCTTTCGCGGAATAGTAATTAGCTTCTTTTGACTAAAAAAGGGAATAAGAGAACAAATTGTAGATGTAGACTAACGTTCCCTTTATAGCCATTTTGCGCATTCTTATTAGATACTGATGAATCCTAACCAAACGTGCCTTACATTTTTGTCGAACAAATTCACTCCAATGAAGAAGATTATCACTAATTTGTTCAACCGCCTATAATATTTCAGCATAAAAAATGACCAATAAAAAAGGCTGACGTTAGTCATATCACGAGATAGTTTGACTTTCTCCCAAAGACGCCTAGGATAGTGACTTCTCTCAACCACTTTCATATAAAGATAGCATATGCCTGGAGAATAGAATAGATTAGCATTGAAAAAAACAAAACCATTCTCCTCCCTCACTGTTGCATACTGAGAATTTGATAAAGGGCAGGAAGCACGATTGCAAACACCGGTCAAATTGTATTCATTTCTACAGAACATTTTTGGTTTCGTCCTAAATCCATGATCAAGCTTCAACATCATATCATTACTAACCATGCTTTGAATGAGCACTGACCCTTGTTGAGGATATTCCAGGTGACATCGTCACACTGCATCTAAATAAAAGGTTACGATACTTAGCCACATACACCAGCAAATAATAATTTGAACGATGAACAAGATCACGTGATATAAAACAAAAAAACAAAATAAAACTTTATCGACCGGGAAAAACAACCGTTAAAAATAAGGCGAGTACATTTATACATTGTCATCTACAATGAGATAGAATTATTCATGTTTTACTTCTTCATCGCTCCACCAATCAGCGTCTTTCTGAGTCGGAATTGAGTAAGGACGTTCAGGCGAAGTGATGGGCGTAATCTGAACGAAATTTATTCCTATTTATAAGCATACGCCAATTACCGATTCCTGTTCATCAGCAGCTTCCTCTGCATCACTACAAAGCAGTGAAAAAGCATTGGATTGGGATAAGGGTTTGGCGGCTTCAATTCTCGGAGCGGCCCGACGAATTACCTAAACACAATGCGTTCAATGCATAATTGGAGACCGAGTCACCTTCCTATCACTCTTTATGGTTTTTAAACCACCTTCTTCGCCCTCAAGTTTAGCTTTGGCATCAGCAGCCTTTTTGATTTCGTCATTAATATTGCTAAAATTAAACAATCTTTAAAGCGCATAGAAAGTCAACACACCTTCGAAGAACGGTTTTCCCAGGTGCTTTTAAAACACTTGGGTACTTATGAAGATCCGAAAGTAAAATCAAAGGAGTTTTCGATACACCACTGAAATATAAATTATATGCATTAAAAAAGGGGACCGACCGCTTAGCAGTTACAACGACACTACGTTGAGGAGGACTATCAAAACTTTGAGTTTCTATTTGAAAGAATTGACCATATTCATGCAGGAATCGCCGTTTTTCCAACGGCATCGGACGAAAATGATGAGACATTGCGTTAGTATTGGTAGCCTGAGTAAAATATAGTTTAGTGCTGCAAAATAAAACTAACATCGCTTAAAGTGTCTAGCAAAGCAATAAAAACGGCCTCTACTTCCGCGACAAACTGTGAGGAAGACTTGAATTCAGCTTTCAGAGTTTCGGTGAAGGTAACAGTGGGCGAATCCGTATCGCCGTCGTCATTGGTCACAATCGACAACGCATCCGCTAATAGTTTGTTTCTGGCAACCTTCTTACAGTCATCGTTACATGATAAACTAAAAAAATGTCAGTAATAACTTCAGAAACATCAAAGGCACCATGACAATTGCTCCATGCTTGAAGAGCGCGTCAGAGTATTTCTCGACACATCACACAAGAGACCAGGATTTTCTTCGTGGTCATTCACCCTCAAAGCTCGAAGCAATGTCATACTCTTCTCAGCCTGGAAAAATCATCTTACATGATTAAAATGAAAGTATTTACCTCGCAGCATTTGACCATTTCTTTTCGCCTGCCACAATCACACATGATTTGAACTAAATGCGTGCAGAGAGACGGGGGGCATCCTTCACCTGGATGACAGGGTCGAGCACAAGGATGTTCACAAGGTCTCCTGAGCACAGGGCAAGGTCTAGTACATTTTACCCCGTTCTGAACAAAAAAAAATCACCGGGTACAAAAAAAGCCTTACCTCAGAACAATCGCCGGAGTGACAGTTACGTGCACAATTATGCACATCACATGACAAAGACAATCCACAAACTCTCCCACAAGATACTGAGTCCAAGTAACATGGAATATTCTTTCGCACCTAATAAATGTAAGCATATATAACGATCCAATTCCAAAAATATACCTCGTGCTTGCCATAGCATGGCCTATCAACCAGAAAGGCACAAGGTGGACACGACTGATCGGAATGGCAAGGGTGCATTACTTGATGATCACAGCTGTGCCGACGAGCGCACGGCTGATCGCAAACTGGCAAAGGTGTACCACAAGGAACTGGTGGAGGGCGCATTGTACGCCCACAGTGACAAAACTGTTCGTCGAAACCTAAACAAATTGTTAACAAATTACATGAAAGAAAATGTCTTACTAGCATTTAAGCAACGTTGGCATTGTCCTGGGTGACACAGGTTTTCACAATGATGTAAGCCACACGATAACCGCTTTCCACAAACCTGTATTTCTTAAGCAGTCAGATAAAAATCACCGTTCCTTACCTGAACACAGAGATGTTCCGTCTGAGTACAACACAACTCCTGGCAACGATGATGGCCACATGACTTACGTTTCTTACATTTTCTCTCACAGATAAACAATCCATCACCTGATAAGAATTGTAGGGTACGATATAATAAAAAAAACCTTCAAGAATCTTCAAATATTTGTCGCATGTCAACGTTATTTTCTCCGAATTACACCGGCACGTTACCAAGGTACTCATCGTACAGGGAGGGCAAGGACCATTGTGACAAAGACTTTTACATCGGTGAGATTTACCTTAAACAAGCGACTTTAGCAAAACAACTTGAGAGATCAATACCTTGTTCTCCGCATGGCAACACTTTGTTACATATTGAGGCACACGTTAATATTGGATCCGAGCAATTCACCCGTTTAGGTCCCAGTTCTTCCTGCATACACTTGCCACAAGGGCAACTTATGATACGAGAAGGGTCTGCCGGACAAGGACCACAATCTAATGCCTTCGTATGACATCTAGGTGCATTGATTATTCACAAAACTCAAATATAGTCTCTTTTAAAACCTAGACTGCAAGCGCCGTTTGTAGTTAACGTGCCGCTATGACCGGCTTTATAAGGGAAAAAGCAATTTTGCGGGGGTAAAATTGCACTTTTGAATGAGAAGTCCGTAATCGCGGCACGTTAACTAGAAACGGCGCTTGCAGTCTAGGTTTTAAAACAGACTATAGTTGTCACCAGGATACTGCACCTGCCAAGTATAACCGTAAATGTCAAAAAATCATACAGCCCGTTTTCTTGACCAGGAGCCTCGATTGAAGCTGTATTTTCTTTTCTAAAGGTCTTTAAGGGTTACTGTAACTCTATAAAAGTATGAAATAGATCACATTTACCATATCTTTGCTGACATTTCAATCTTTAGCTTAAAAATGGTTGCAAAGCATTTCGAATGTTTATTATTAGCACGTGCTAGTAAGAGGAAACACGCTGACGTAAAATAAATTCAAACAAATACATAAATATTAGCTTATTACATATAGTTTTACAAAGTTATAAAATTAAAGACTGGCACAAGTAGGTACGATGGCGTAAAATGGGCAATGGAGTGTTAAAATCTAAATGGAGGCTAACGCAGAGCTGCAGCGGTGTTGAGAAACTGTGTGAGGAATGTGAAAAATCACGAATGGGGTGGAGAAGAATTGAAAATAATAATTAATTGCTGAAGGCGATGGCAAGAATGTCGGAGGCGTATATGATAATGGCTAGTGGACAGCAGAAATTTGGCGTATTGGCATTTTACTGGCAAAAATCAAATTTCCAAAATGGGTTTTTCAACCAAATTCCTAGACGAGTCTGGAGTGAGGCGGTGTTAAATAAAAATAAAATGAAAATTGGTGGATTGGGAGCCTTTTCTTCAATCCATCACCGCCTCTCCACATGGCACTGCGCGGTATATAGTCAGTGCCGAGAGTAATACTGGAATGTCACTTGCATATTTTTAGGATTTTTAACACCGCACCTGCAGGCAAATTGCACGCGCGTACTTGCAGAATACAATATTGAACGGAGAGTAGGCGCCAGATGCTGGCGCGGTGCTCGCAAAGGGGCGCAGACGAGCGATGAATTCTTTACACTCCATCATTACTCTTGGCGCTGACTATGCCTAGCTCTTGCTAAGACTATTGTTAATAATGAACAATCGATGTATATAATAGAATTAAAGCACACACACAAAGGTTATTTAAATTCTCCAGAACTCGTTTTCGCTTAGTTAGTTAAATCGTCAATTTAAAGCAGTAACTGCACATTGTTTTCGCTTTTCTTTGTGGTAACTGGTTGGCGGCGCGGCGTTATAAAGTCACCGGCGTGCAGATAGGCAGGTAATTGGCGGGTAAATCACCCGGTACAAGCTATATGACACCGCGTTACGGGGGCAAAGATAGTTAGAGAGTCAAAATCTGAATGGCTAGCGGTGTAAAATATGGGGTGAGGTGTTCTATAAAAAAATAGAAACCAACATTTCTTTAAAGCAACGTTTCATATAAGACTAGTTAAATAGGCTTGGAAACAGAACATTGAAAAAATAATTAGGATAAAACAGTTTGAAAGCATGGGCAATGTATCGGGTTACTGTATCTAATGTTTCTAGTTGGTTAGACCTTTAAATGGGGGTCCTAACACGAATCTTTGCGACCCTGTTCCATATCGGCTAGAGCCTTTTGTAGGTAGTCTATTCGCTCATCTTTCCATTTGATTTCATAACGAAGACTGTCAATGTCACGCTGAAATTAATAAAAATATTAAAGTTATTAAAGTTTAAAAAGAATAATATATTTGATTTTTAAGATATATTGATCTTTTTTTTAATTCTCCCAAAAATTTAAATAACACCGCACCGAGCTTCTGTTTCATATTTTGAAATAAACTATGTAGTCATTTCAAAGTCCTTTAACAGCACCCAAATTTGCCATTTCACCGCTACTAGGCACCAAACGGCGCTCCAACGCAAACGGAACGTCATTTCCTCTCTTTAAGGAAACGTTCAAACACCGTTAAGTCATGCCACTTCTGCTTCTTTTAAACATAAATGGTGTTGCACTACGTTTACGCACCGCAGCGCCGGCCTGCCCGCTTTTTAACAAAAGGCCACCATGTTTTCCCAGAACAAACACTGTTCATTCTCGATTTCACAGCACACCTTTTTGCCGGATTTTGGCAGTTTTTGTGCGTGTATTTTGCCAACAGAGTACCGTGGGCAGGGGTCGCCGCTTGGCAATTTGCCGTAGTATATTCGTATTGGGGGGCGTAGTTCCATAAATCAAACGGGGCGTTAAATAATAGGAAATAACACCCATTCACTAAATCTAAGTCCATCTATCTCTCAATTAAAGAAATCACTTCTTTCTTCAAGGCCCATTTTGCCAGTTCGGCGCAAGTTGATTGCCAGAGATGTACTTTTGTCTGACTATGAGCGAACTTGCCCAGGGCGCCGGGGTGCTGCCTCTTTTTGTATGAGATCATCGTAAGGAATAAAATTGGAAATCAGAAAAAAACATCAATTTGTGACCTATTCAGGCTAAAAAGTAAAAATTGGAGTTCAGAAAGTCTTATAAGACCAAATTTATACATTTTATTACTTTGCATACTATATTGTGATTTCAGGTGATCGCAGCTCGGTTGTGATTGTAGCGCAAAACCAGTCGAACCTCGGAACAATGCGCCCCAGCTCTAATATGAAGAAATGAAGCTTTGCCAATGAGAAAGAAGTTTTGGGATAGAAATGGTTGTTGAAGGACTGAACGACCTTTAAACTCACTTCATTGTCAATAAATTTCATTTTTATACGATTATTTTATAAATTATAACCACTCAGCTGCCTTGGGAACTACACACTTTTTATACGACGCCACCGAAATAGCGGTGACACGGCGCCGACTCATTTAACATCAAAATACGCAAAAAGTAGCGTTTATTTGACATTTTAATTGCTACCATAGGTTGTTTCGGAAGACTAGGATTTGCGCAGAGGGTGGGGTTTTAACGGGCTGGTAAGGGCCACGATCCGGCATCAGAGTTGGTCCTTTAACACAAATGAAAAATAAAAGGTACTTAGTCGGTCGATTTTAGATGTCTACTTTATAACATTGCTTTGTCGTGATACAGCGCAAAAACCTAGCTCTTGGAAGGAACTATATTTGAATATATGACACCGCGAGAAGTGATGACACCGCGTTGGTGGTTTTTCATCAAAAACAACGTCGCTGCTAGGAGATATGTTTTATGAATAAAGTTATGAATACTTAAAACGAGATGCGACCTCAAATAGCAATGCATACCAAGCATAGTTGAGAGGAGTGCTTGGAAATGGGGGGGGGGGGGGGGGTTGGGATGTTGTCGGATTCTTCCTGGATAAATCCATGATACAAAGGGAATTAGGAGTTTGGGTTCATTTCAGCTTCTATATAGTTTGTGGAAAAGGCTAGGTTTGTGTTAGATAAACATGAATGTATTCACAACGAAACCGATTTTCTATTCACAGAACATCGCTGCACCTCAGGGCGCTGGAAACCCAGTTTTTGCCCCTTACTGTATAGTCAGATTCAAAAGTAATAAGGCTTTTTTTAACACTGCGCCTGCTGGCATTCTACGCGCGCGATATCAGCAGATTGCAAACTTGCTTTCGCACTGCCTTACT
>JAQGAV010003007.1:0-13617 GCA_034691345.1 Phasmarhabditis papillosa | reverse complement strand
TTAGATATTTCATAGTTAGCAGTATAGTTTCTTAAATTCGCTTTAACAGACACTAAGATGTCCTTTAACTGGCATATCGTTTCTCCACCGACTATATCTCACTTACCCAGTATCAGGGCTGCGTATTTTAAAGGCCGGCCTGAGCCAAGCCACGCCCACATTTTGAGGAGGCAGAGCTAGGCCGGCCTAGGCCCAGTTTTTAAAAGTAGCAGGCCGGTCTGGGCCGGCTTATACGCAGTCTGCCCAGTATCGCGGGAACTTAATCAAACCTGTGGAAACGCTATTGCTACAATGAAAGGGGTGTTTGATTCTAGGTAGAAGACGCGAGAGTCTACATTAGATTCAGTTAATTGTCTTAGCGTATATTTGTATATAATTATTATTCAAATCATTCAAATCAGCAGCTGTAACTTTTAAAATACATAAATCCGCGGAATTCCCCCGTTCGCTCCATTTCGCCCCGATTTCTGTTCGTTTTCATTAACGTTACCTAGCAACGCGCCTGTTTTTTGCTCCATTTTGGGGTCCGACGGGCGTAGCTCATAGGTTTAAGAGTACAATTCGGTTCTAGCCATAAAATACAATTGCTTTTAGAATTTTGAAATGTTACGAATTCGGTGAGTGTTTTATGGGATAAGATATGATCTGTTTTTTGTTGATATCACATCATACGTAGCGTTTTGGTTTACAATTAAAAATAGCCCGTTAATTCGATAATGCCAACTTATAACGTATAAATAATTATATTTCCAGTTCCTTTAATTCTGAGTTGAAGGGGGCAAGCGCCTTTAGTCCGTTAATTTACGACCAAACAATTTCAATGTTTTTCTGGTTAGCGTCGCTCCAATCGTCGGCGAATTAAATGTTTCAAAGTTTTTTGTAATATCTGGTTTGATGGGTTGAATAATATGTGTGAGATTTTTTCTTCGTCCAAACAAATATTTAAAAACAAGAGCTGAATTGACAGTTCCATATATGCATACAAACTGTTCTAATTGACAGGATAAGAAAAACAATTTCTGATCAACGCTAGCGTAATAACAAACAGGATTACCCGTTATTTAGCGGTATTTAGCCTCAGTATCTATGTTTTTACTTATAGTTAGGCGAGCCCCCGCCATTGATCGGAGCCGTTTCGCATAGATCCAGTGGCCGTGGTATAGAAACGCCCGGGTGGGTGCCCGGGTAGTTTTTAGCTGCCCGAGCAGTTGAGAATTGTAGCCCGGGCAGGGTAAAAACTGCACGGGCACCCACCCGGGCGTTTCTAAACTACGGCCACAGGGGGCGAAACGAAACAGTTCCTCAATCACTTTAGCTTACTGACATTACATTTTAAAACATGACCTTAACAACTAACTGTTTCCTTTATATACATTTTTCGGAATTATAACTAGACTTTTCCACATATTTTTATTTAATTAGATTGTACCACATACCGTGCACTTTGCTCACCCTATTTTTGTCACAAAATGTTAAAATTATTCGGGATAACTCTTGTTTTGCCAATCCGCATTCCTAATAACTTTCTGACTATAGACTATAGTCTGTTAAAATCACCTCCTACGTAGTACTTTGGTTTACAATTAAATATAGCCCGTAAATTCGATAATCCCAACTTATAACGTATAAATAATTATATTTCCAGTTGCTTTAATTCTTAGCTGCTGGGGGCAAGCGCCTTTGGCCCGTTAATTTACGACCAAACAATTTCACTATTGAGCTGCCTTTAATGAGTTTTCTGCTAGTGGGGCCTTCCAGAAAGCGCCGCCGAAACAGAAATAAAACATTTCAGAAAGATAGATGCGGAAATTATGAACGAAACAAATTACAACGTTTCCGGTATTTTTATTGATTCGTCTTTTTGAGCAAATGACTGGAACTTGTAGTTCTACAGATTTAGTTTGTTGGTGGAGAAGTAAATGTTTCAACTGTACAATTATTCGCTATATATCTTTCCATATTTAGTTTGTAGAGATTCTGATTTTGGCAGTTTTGTATGAAACCAAAGTCTTGCGTGGAACCACTGTTACCGCTGTGCATTCTGAGAATCACCGCTATTATAGTCGAATTCAAAAGTAAAGAGTCCGAAAAGGAGGCCCAGCAAATTTTAAGGCCCATTCCGCAACACCGTTCCCATCACATTTTGATAAATACGCACCTATAGTCGGCGGACAAATGATTTGCAAGTTAAAGCTCGGCCGCGCTCCAATAAAATTTGCAGTTCGTACCGTATACCCTTGCATAAGCCTTGGCTGCCGACTATATCTTCAGAAAGAGCAGACGACACGGCCTCCTTACTTTTGAAAAGTACTGTAGTGACTAAACTTCCTGTGGCACCATTAAAATTACTAAAAAATAGGGTTTCCCACAGGGGCAAAATGTAATATTCAGCATCTTTGTAAATTATTTACCCGTCTCGTTTGAATGTTTTAACATCTTCATGCGAACTTTCGGGTTTTATTGGGAGAGGATGTTCTGTTCCACATTTTGCAGATATCATATTACAGCTATTTAGTACATCCCCGAAACTGCTCAAACATTACCCGCATTTGAATGACTTTGTGATACATTTACATTTTTATCCTTTTAAAAGTTTTCTACTTTCTGTAATCGCATTTATCACACAATAACTAGAGATTCCTTCCGGGCAGAGTTTCGGACATTCATTTCGGAATCTTGGCTCCTTTCTAACATTCAATCTTCGGGTGCACGAAACATGGGATAAGTAAGCTGCTGGCTTTCCAAGTCTTCGGCAGCTACGGGGAAAGTTTGACTATATAGAAAGATAATTATTGCATCTGTTTTCAAGCATCCTTATATCCTTATAACCCGCAGCCTCAGATCCTCACGTATTCAGAGACCCCTGCTCTAACCACTAGGCAAAAGCATCCGTAGAGCACACGTCACACTTTCATATAATCCCAAGTTAAGGACAAATCATCGGAAACCTGGGGTCAGAAACTGCAACTTTTGTTTTATAATTTTGCCGCTGCAAGTTTCTGAGTCTTTGTATACATTAAGATTCATTTGTTTAAAGCGCACTTGCACTTTGCACAAAGGCCGCTAATCTTGAAAACTTTGAGAAAAAAGGAAATTGAAATGTTTTAAAAGCGTTTTGTTCTTTTTTTTTCTAGAGGCTATAAGATTATCCATAAACTATTGTATGGGGGGGGGGGATATTAGTAAAAATTTAGCTTAAATGGGCATCTCTTACGATTCTTCGAGATGTCAATGAGCCGGATCAAGTTTATTCGAACTTTTGTTTAAAAAAATGACTGAGGATACTATGGAACTATGATGTTCAATTTTCTCTCGTTCTCATTAGCTCACGGTTGCGTCCACGGTGTTAACTTTTACTGAAACACTAGCTTTTTAACACCCGTCTTCAGGGTTTCAGCTACGTATTCAAAAAAAAACGACCAGGGGTTCTTCTTTTTTGAATGTGTAGCTGAAATTTAAATTTTTTTACGTTTTTCGGCAGCAAATGTATGGCGGCCGCAAAATTTTTACATTTTATATAACGGATGGGGGGTCCGGAAATTTTTCTTAGCAAACTTTTACGCCAGGCCTGCGCGTCCTCCTCGTACTTTGGAAATATCTAGCAACATCAGAGAAATGTTTCTCCTGCAAATTCTCTCAACTCAATGCTTTTCTGTCGCATTTGGGCATCTTTATCTAGTTAGCAGTAGGCCTTCGTTTTTCTATATTTCCTTCCTTTTTCGCCCACCTTAGCCAGCATAGGCGTGCTCCTCCGGTCGGCCAACCCCTTCGTCTATTCAATAGAAAATGTGTTATAGACAGCTTTGGAAAAGAGAACCGAACACTTTTTAACGAATTTTAAATGTTACAAATGTTGCCAATGTGATTTTGCGAGGATCTCTGTTGCCTAGTTGAACGCTTTATAACATTTGTGCAGAGTTGGTTATCCTGCCGGCCCAACCCGGCCGGGTTTTTCAAAATTTCAGGCCGGCCCGGGCCGGGTTAGGCCGGGCCGGTTTCCAGTCTTGTGTACGCCTTGAGGTACTTATCCGGACGGCCCGGCCTGGGTTTCAAAATTTCAGGCCGGGCGGGTAAACAGCTCTACCTTTGTAAATGTTGCAGAGTTTTTTTTAAGTTTGATAAAAGAAAACAAAGTTAATGAATCGACGATGGTACCAAAAGATTAGTAGTTTACATTATTTTGTACTTTGGTTGAGTTCTGAAGTTTATTTTTCAATTTGCAAGCGTGTTCCTTTGAACTTCCACGGATATATATCATGTAACATTTGGAATTTGCAAATTCCAAATGCGAAATTGGATGTAGAACTCGTCATATGCATTAGGGAGGTGGCAACGTGGTTGGAACACGTTTCGCTAAGGCACTCGAATTCCCTTTTAGTTTTTGTTTAAATCGATAGTGATTAGTGCAAAGTAGTTAAATCCTTAGCGATTTCAAGAGCACGCCAGATAAACAAACTTTTTCCTTTTTTTTAAATTTGATAGTAAAGAGTGCCGATTCCGATGTTCGAACTTTACAAGCCCTTTCAGAAATCTCGAAAGCTTTCCTTAATTCAACTTTCATTGCTTATTGTGTCAGTTCTTTGCTATATTATAGTTTGAACAAGTTTACGAAACATTTCAGCTGTTCTTAAAGCAGTGCTCTTTTCTAGACTCGTTGGTTAATGATTGCGAGTATTAATTCCTCTTCTCAGCCTCATACCTTTCATATAAGTTTCAAATTTTCAAATGTACCCAAAATTTTCTCTTGAGTTCCTGAAAAACCAGGATCCTGAAGAAAAAGCCTTGAAACCGGCCTACCCCGACCCGGCCCGTCCTTCCCAAACCGGATAACCACCACTGTTTTCATCTATAAAGATGAAAGCCGCTTTTAATGTAAATTGAATTGAAACCTTTGATTCTGTCAGAATTAGACCTCAACTGGTTGATTAATTCCTCTTCTATGCCTCATATCTTTCATCCGCAAAAGACAAAACAATCAATTTGTCATCTATAGACCCTCAATAGAATGGTGCGGAATAGAAATGTTATCGATCCTCTTCCATTCTATGGCTCTTGTCCATATCCATCTCACTTATTATATTTACAAATAAATAGCCATCTGCCGTCTGTTTGTAGGCGATCTAGGCTGATTTGCAAAGAATACCGCAGATTGGCTTAATTTTGCAACATTTGCATTTTGCTACAATTGCTATGATACAACCATTATATGGGTTTTAGTGCAATGTTTTGTTTGCTGTCATAAAATATTATTGTACTAGTTTTATTTTGTATCATGTCCAGAAAAGGACAGATACGCAATTCGGAAGCCCCCGTATACCACCGCGCTCTGCGGTCTTTTGTTTGTTATCGACTATAAAAGTTCGGTTAACATTCGCCAGACCGCTTCCCTATTCACTGCGATTGGGGGGTTTTCCCGTTAAGATGCTTGACTGTCTCCATGACTACATTCATTATGTCTATAATCACTTATGAAGGGGGCGCGGTATTGACAGATGTTGGTGCCAGCTCAAAGGGCAGATATTTATGAATCCGCGTCCCGAGAGCAGCGGCCGCGCCCACTGACCATGCTCACAGATGCTGCTGCTGATTTCAAATGCAAATGAGCGCGCGAAAGTAAATGTTTCACTTTTGCTTTTGAATAGTTTTAGCGTCAATAATGTAGTGCTCAGATGGTTGTGTGATGAAAAGCCTAATATGACATATGAACCCTTTTAAGTTTGTTTATAATTGTACCTTAAGGAATTTCTTGTATTTTAATCTCTGTAGTTTACTGGTGTATGTATATTCAAAAGAAACGAGGCTTAGTTATATACAATTTAAAGACATTTTTCTTTCATAGTTTGGTATAGTCGGTGGACTAATCTCTTGCAAGGGGTTACGGGACGAACTGAAAATTATTTACTAGAGTTTATTAAATCAATTAGAGCAAATCCATGCTCTGATTTGAATTTACTAGATCTTTAGCTGCAAGCGATTGGTCCGCCGACTATAGAGCCTATTTACTCTTAAAGTACTTTATTTGACAAAGACGAGCCTCAATAACACCTCATATAATCATTTTGTTATTTACGATAGCTAATCAGTTACTAAACGGCACTCTATATTTACTATAGATCCTTTCTCTCTTTTCCCGTGTTACCCTTTTGTATTCTATATTCTATGTATTTATCCAGCCTTTTCCAAATGCACCGCCGATTCGCCCCTCCCCGTCCTTTGTAACATTTCATTTGTGTATATTGGGTTGTTATTGACGCATATTGTTACTGTTTGCTCTTTCAAGGTAAATTACCGCATTACTACCACACATTTATTGATTTTATGTGCAATTACTGTCTGGTTGGTTACAGTAGCCACAGGCTCACAGCCTTGAGTTATAAAATAATAGGGACGTTGTTTATTTTGATGTTATGGTGCTATCAAATCAGTAGAACACAAAACACTTGCCTTGTTGTTAAATTAAATTAGAGAAGATTATAAATTTTTGAGTTTAAAATCACTTCAACCGATTAACTAATACTTCTAATTAGCTTCATTCACACCAAAGAGAAACATTTACTTTAGAGAAATCAGAATATCAATACCAAAACTAGTTTGACGAATATGTGTGTTGAAAAAACCTAACCATAAGGAATTATAAGTTTTTTGTTATAATTTATATTATATTCTCATGAAAAATGAATAATTACACCTTACGGACTTTCTTTTTCATATAATTGTTGATACTCTTATATCTACTTCTTATTTACGGCTCCTCAGTGGAGACAGTGGGATTAAAGGAAAGGATTAAGGGATTAAAGCATTTTGAATTTAAAGTTGATTTTTTCCTGAAACCTGTCAACCAAATCATTTGAAACCACTCAGTTGCATAGATCGAACTAATAAATGAAAATGAATTCCTTAATAAATTAATCCAGGAATTGAGCATGAAGATTTTGTCATTTGAATTTGATCTGTCCCGTTTCCTTAGGGCGCGGCGAGCCGTGTATTTAAAAGACGTTCTTTCACCTGTAAAATGTGTCGTTGTTCTATATTCTACATTCTCTGTTCAATATTTGTTCTCTTCCAATGTTTTTCTTCGTATTTCCTTATCAATTTAAGATGTTGCAGGTTGTTAATCTTCGCAGTGAAACCGCGGGTTTTTGACACGGTTTGTCAATAAATTCCATTGCTACAATTAGAATATTTATTGTTTGCGTATTTAATCAACAAGGTGAGTCGATTGAACAATTCACAGGAAGGACCGGCATTGATTGTGCGAATTGAAAGAGATTCGTTCGTTCGTTCGTAAACATTCGTAAAAAGTTGGTTTTGAAAATAAGGGGTTCGAACTTCAAAGCTTTTATTAAGTATGTCAATCGCCCGTTAGTGATATAGTCAGCGCCGAGAGTAATGATGAAGTGTAACGAGTTCCGCTTTGTTTGAGCCGATTTCAAAATTTACTTTGCGAATGGGCGCGTGCAAGTTGCGTGCAGGTGCGGTGGCAAAAATCCACGAAGTAAGCAAGTGACACTCCGTTATTACTCTCGGCGCTGACTATAGATCACGTTTAGAAACATTCAGATGACAGTATTTGAAACATTTTAGTATTGCAAACAGTAGTAGTTAAAATCAATAGAAAAATATACTTTACAAATTCTTAGTTATCATCTTAAGCCAACATTTTCAAAGATATATTAAGCCTGCGTGAAACCTTTCTTGTGAGTGTTAAGGTTTCCGTATAAGCTCCAGGACATTCGTGACTTTGAGATACATGCAACAGTCACCTGAGCTCTTTCTGTATTGCAAATTATTAATATCATAAATTTTTAATATGAATCTTCTCGAAATACTTGATCCAGCGAAGCAGTGTTTCGGTCATTCATGCCGGATTAATCGGAGCTGAGAACGCTTCTTTCTAGAATTCGGACTACGGGTGCTTTAGCCTAGTGGTTAGAATAGCGGTATCTGAATCCGCAAGATTCTTAGGATGCGGGTTTGACTCCCCGTAGCTGCAGAATACTTGGGAAACCAGAAGCATACCTATCCCATGTTTCGTGCAAGAAGCGGTCTTAGCTCAGAAGATTCTGGCTTGAATGGCCGAAACCTTGCGCCGAAGAAATCTCCATTTATTGTCTGAGATGTGCGATTACAGGAAATAAATTACTTTTTATTACCAAGCCCTATCCTTATAGCCTAAAACCTATGTACCCAAGTATGTTGGCAACATTTCACTAATCTAAAAAACTGAACTGCGGCCTTTTATAGTTAGTTTCCCCCTCATTTTGAATGCATTTCTGCATAATAGGCCCGCTCTCGTCTTTTTCAAGCGCACAGCGTTCGCCGCCGCCATTCGAACTAGTTAGCTCCTCGCAAATATTGATTTGCTAAAAATAGAGACTTGAGACTGACCGAAACATTTAGATATTGCATATCTACAGTTATTCACATTCCTAATCTATTTCTAGACACATACGCATATTTTATTATTATGGAGGTAACGAAATAAATTTTGGTACGATTTGAGCTTGAAATTGAAAAGAGTAAATGTTTCAAAAAGTAATAAAGTGGCATCGATAGAAGGTGAAACAGTTAAGCTGGTTCTGATCTCCCAAATTTGTATTTTTAAAGAAGAACTAATAATTGGTTAGTAATTATTGAGTACTGTCAGATACACTCATAGTTTGTCCATTGCAAACACTACTATATATAGTCCGTTTCAAGACCTAGACTACATTGCGCCGGCCACATACGATGTGCGGTGTTGCAAAATTTACCTTCAAATTCGCTGGAAAATGCCTTCCCTCTCTTCGGGCGAGAGAGCTTTTGAAGTTAAAATTTACAACACGGCACATCTGCGCAATGTAGTCTAGGTTTTGAAACGGACTATAAAGGCAAGCGTCCACTTTCGCGTATTCATATAGTCGGCGGACCAATCGCTTGCAGCTAAAGGTCTAATAAATTTAAATTAGAGCATATATTTGCTCCAATTCCTTCAATAAACTTTTATAAATTTGCAGTTCTTACCGTAACCCCCTGCAAGTGATTAGTCCGCCGACTATGCAACGTGTGAATAGTATGCCAACCTGAAAATAAAACAATGTTCCTGTCCGGTTGAGATTACTGCATTTTGTATTTTTGTTAATTTCGAATGTTTCAGTGATATTGGTAAAATGACGGATAGTCTGATGGACAACTACAATCCTCTGTACGATGTTCATTTGCGGCAATACTTTGCGCTGCCGCATATGCAGAAGCACCTGCTCAAGATGGGTTTGGTGAGTTTTAGTTTGAGGTTTTTACAAATCAAATGTTACAAGAGGAATTCGGTAAATTGAAAGATGTTCTTGATTAGTATCCAACTAAAAGCGCTATAGAGTCTAACTCAAGAACAAGGTTTCCAGCGCAGTGTTATAACAAATGATCGTAAAATTGGTCGACGTGGTGCGCTTTCTTCAAAAGTACATTCATTTTTTATAACACAGCGCCCCTCTCGTGATAGTGCGCTAGTAAACTAGGTCTTGGGATGGACTATAGTGGCAAACAATTTTTTGTCTCAAAAAGGATACTATTTATACCGAAGCAGTTTGGTCTCGCAACGAAAATCGGATCATCTTCTGAATGAAGTACCAGATAGTTTCAAGGAAACTAAAATACCGTCCACATTGCTCATAATTAGCAACGCCAACTCCAGTGCAAATTACCATAAACAGCAAAGCTTCAACTTTTCATAATTTCTGAAACATTCACCTTCACCGCTCAACTTTTTGTCTTCGGCTAATTCTCCGAATTGAAATTCGAACGCAAACAAATTTTGGCACTTGTTAGCTTTTTCTGTCTCGCGCGCGCTCATATGAATGTAATTGAATATGGAACGCCGAGGCAGGCGGGAGCACGAAAATCCCACTTTCGCCAGGGAAATGCACTTTATTATTATTGAGGGGTAAGCAGAATATAATATATAAAACTGGTAAATTAGAATATAATAGAATAATTTATTGGTTACCGAGACCGTTAAAACACAGAAACAAGAATCTACAAGTTATATGTTTCATGGGTGGGACTCGGGAGGAAGGAGAAATTTTAAGGTTTAGTTGATTTAGTCTTTAGTTTACAGGGTAAAACGGTGTAAAAACTGGTATATTTAGTATGTTCAGTTATATAGTCTACACCAAGAGCCAGACCTCTCATCGGGCCGGGCCGGGCTTTGGAAAAAGTTGGCGGGCCGGCCCGCCACGATCGGGCTTTTCACAAAAACCTCATAACAATTTTTTTGATTTTTCACAATTTTTCAACACAATTTTTAGTAAAATATGAAAAATATGCAAAACTTGTATAAAAATATGAAAAATATGCAAAACTTGTATAAAAATATGAAAAAAAAATAAAAAATTTTATCAGAAATGACTATACACAATACACTCCGGCCCGATCGGGCGGGGCCGGGCCTTGAAATTTCTTCACCGGGCCGGCCCGGCCCGGCCCGGCCCGAAGCCCGACCGGGCTTGGGCTTTTCGTGAGAGGCCTGGAGTGGGTCTGGGCTGACTGACTGCTCACCCCAAATTTTCTTGGCTCGCCCTTTTTTCTAGGATCCCCCCCCCCCCCCAATTTGGCCATCCTGACGGACTACTTTCGGATTCTGTGGTCCCAGTCAGCGTTTCCCACTACTAGTTATTTGGACTTTCAAAACTCTCGAGTTACCTGTATTCCCGCCTTCCTTGCCATTCTACCGGCTATACTTCTTGGCCCGAGATCCCAAATTTGCATCGCTGCGAGACCGCCGTGTCCGGCGGCGAAAAGAGCGTGATGGGTGGTCTCGGAGGCGGAGTCACCGTATCTAAAGGCATAACTATTTTAAATCGTCCAGAGAATTTCTGAAAGCGTGTGTGCAGATTCATTTAATTTGGATTTACATGAACAGTTTGAAAACATTTAAAATTGAATGAGTGTTGGGGGAAGGCAAGGTCCAAAGGTACACAACAGTGGTGTGCGGAATCCCTCCCGAATCCCCGATCCCGGGCTTTTTTTTTATCTAAATCCCTCCCTCCCGAACCCCGCGAAATTTGTTTTCAATCCCGAATCCCGTTTCCGAATCCCGCGAAATTTGTTTTCAATCCCGAATCCCGTTCCCGAATCCCGCGAAATTTGTTTTCAATCCCGAATCCCGTTTCCGAATCCCGCGAAATTTGTTTTCAATCCCGAATCCCGTTTCCGAATCCCGCCTTTTTCAAAAATGTGATCCCGCACACCACTGGTACACAACTTATTAAAAGGAATTCTGGCCAATTATACTGGCAACCACAGAATTTCTCCCACAACTTACTTTAGCTTAACATTTTCTACAGTTTGGTTAGCAATACTCCTACATAGAATCTTGCTACCATCTTCTAAAGACATCCATACGGTCGAGACGCCAGCTATACCACCTCCTAACACCGCTGAAAATATGCGGCTCATTTTTGGGTTTCATCTGTCTCTATAGTGTTTATCAGAACCTAGACTGCATTGTACCCGGGCTTACTTGCGGTAAAACCTAAGCGGTATTGCAGTTAAAAAATTGAAAAAGCGCAATTTAGAACTTTTGAAAACCAAATTTTGGATTCAAGGGATTAAGTAAGCCTGGAACAAACTATGTACAGTTATACCGGCAAGTACACTTTTAGTTTCATTTGACAAATACTTTTTGGAGTGTTCAGTACAGTTTTTCACATATAAAATCTACTTTTGAAATCACTTACTAATCGTTCCCGACACCAGTCCACCGCCTTTTCCATCACCAAAAGTATTTTGCGCCCCAGTGGCCAGACGACGTCCCACTGAGATTCCAATATCACCAATTTTGTCCACTAAAACAAATAACATTTCAGTTTAACCAAGTTTGAAATAAACCCAGTTCCGAAACCAGAGTGGTTGCGCGAAGAAGTTTGAAGTGTGTACGTCACCTCGCCGGTTCTGGCAAGAGCGCACGATTTTGCGCGGGTAAATTTGAGCGTCGTGGCTATGCACCTCTTTGAGAATTGGGGTGTTATATTCCTTGTCAAGAGCCCGGTTCACAGTTGAGGAGAAGCGGTGTAATATACAAATGAATGGAAAATATGTGGATTGGATTCAAAGAATATTCTTAAGTAATGCGATAGATATAGTCTATAACAAGCAAAAGACCGCAGAGTGCAGTGGTATACATAGGCTTCCGCAATTGTGTATTTGTCTTTTTCTGGATATGATACAAAATAAAACTAGTAGTACAATAGTATTTTTCTGATATCAAACAAAAAAATTGCGCATCTAACCATATAATGGTTTTCCAATTTTGCCACAGAACGAGCGATTTTACAAGATTTACACAACACCGCGCACTGCAGTCTTCTTTTTGTTATGGACTATAACAGGTTTAAACTATTGTCCATGGTTTTATAATAAACCATATTATACTATTTTCCTTTCCGTTACTCGTTAAACAACTTACACATATATCTGGTGCATTTTGCAACCACTTTTGAGCCCTTGTGAAGATACAGTACACTGCCTCGTACGGCAGGGTTGACAGTTATCGGTGCGGAGGTCCCTGCGAGACCGGCGCGGTAGCTAAAATAGTTCGATCAGTGTTTCGGATTGATATTTTGTTGGAGTTTACAAAAGTTCTCATCAAGTTTTTTTAATGTTCTGTAACTCGTATATAACAAACAAAAAACTTCAGAGCGCGGTGGTATACATATTCTTCCGCAATTGCGTATTTTAACATGATACAAAAAAACTGGTATAATAATATTTTTCTGAAAACAAACAAGAAACTGCGCATAGTGGAAGTTTAATTTGCCACAAAAGGGGAGATTTTTGAAACCTTAAACAACACCGCTCACTGCAGTCTTTTCATTGTTATGGACTATATCACACGAATTTTTTACTCATAAAAAAATTATCCTCAAACGACACCTCTCCGATCACTGTAACACTGTAAGTGTTACATTGGCCCCATTCTAGTACAGGGCCCAGCCCGTCCCGACCCCCCAAGAATCTACACCTGTTCTAATATAAAAAGTTTGTATAAAATCTAAACTTTGCTAATATTATTGACGGTGATAAACCAACTTTTCTCCACGTTCTTCCACTTTGCTGGCGACTTTGACGGTTGTGGTCTGCACACCCCAAGCGATCTTTTCACCACCTGAAAGTGTAGCAGATGAAATACCTTGACAATAAAACTTTTTTACTTCTTTTAGCCTTTTTACTGACTAATTGATTTACGGACCCTACCGCCCATGGAGAATAGCTCCTCATAGACTAGCAACTCAAACATTTGCGCATGTTTTCTAAAAAGTCCTATTTTGCCATGTTTCTGGTTTTGGGCATTCCCGATTTGGGAGGTCCTGAATGGCGGTTTCAAATCAAAATTATCTATCGACCAGTATTTGCCTAGTTCAAAATAATTCGATCATTGAAATTCAAGTATTATGCTGGACATGATGACCCTAAACGAGAGAGGAACGTTTCGGAAAATCTGCTTTGGGCGGGACTCGAACCTGCGATCTTTAGTTTACAGGACGAGTACTCTAACCACTACGTTACCACGTGCTTGGTCGGTGTTGGGTTATTATAAACTTAGAACCCTGCAGTTCTAACTGTTATCGCTAACTTACTGGC
>JAQGAV010003006.1:0-13620 GCA_034691345.1 Phasmarhabditis papillosa | reverse complement strand
TCATTATTACTGTCTTACTTTCGTTAATTTCCAGTCCAACAGTCCTTGCAGATGTTTGTAGTTCGTCGAGTAGTCTTTGCGCTTCTTCTGCAGTTTTTCCAAACAGTACAATATCGTCAGCGTAGCGAAGGTGGGATAGGTTTTGTCCGTTGATTGCTATTCCACGTTGCTCCCATTCACATTTTCGGAAGACACTTTCCAAAACAGCATTGAATAACATAGGTGAGAGAGGGCATCCCTGTCTAACACCGCGTTCAATTTGGATTTGCGCTGAGTCGTTAGGCAGCCTTACTGATGTTTCGGAAGTATTGTATATTGCTTGTAGTAGTCGAATGAAATAGTGGTTCACGGATTGTGTTTGTAGTGTATCCCAAAGCGAATCGTATTCCACTGTGTCGTATGCTTTTCTGAAATCGACAAAGACCATATAACATTGCATCTGGTATAGAAAGCATCGCTGTATAATTTCTTTAACTGCTAGTACGTGGTCCACAGTGCTGAATCCTTTTCGAAATGCGGCTTGTTCCTCCGGTTGGTTGGCTTCCAAAACCGATTGTATTCTGTTCTGTATTACTCGTACCAATAATTTGACGATTGTTGATGATAGAGCAATAGGTCGAAAATTGGAGATATCCTGAGGGTCTCCTTTCTTGAATATCAATGAAATTATTGAATTTCCCATATTGACAGGTATAGTTCCAGTATCGAGACACTTATTGAACAGTGCTGTAAGAGCTTCGGTGACGCTTGGTGGCGAATAGTACAACATTTCTGAGGACACCTTGTCTTGTCCAGGTGCTACATTCCGTTTTAGATTTTCGATTGCACTACGGATTTCAAATTTCGTGAAGTCAGGGGGATTGTCCAGAAAGCGTAAGTGTTGAGTTGGCGCGGCTACGTTTGTAGTACTGTAGAGATCGTTGTAGAATTCTGTTATTCTAAGTTTCAGTTCAGCAGGGGTTTGGGTGATATTTCCATCAGCTTTCTTGATATTACTTAAAACCGTTCGATTCACTTCGTTTAATCTCAGCTTCTTAGCGGACGCCACTGTTTTTCGATATAGTCTCAGATGGTGTAGTTCAATATCTTCGTGTATTTTCTTCCGAATTAACTTGTTTAGTTCCGCCAGCTTGATTTTGGACATCAAATCTGTTTTGCTAAGAAGTAGGCGGCGTTCTTGGTATAATTTCTTCGTCGCTTCAGATATTCTTCCTTCTTTATTGATGTAGGTTGTAGAGGCTTGCACTGCTTGCGTTAGTATGGTACACAGTGAGGCATACATTTTGTCATCTTGTGTATTATCCAGAAAGAACTGAGTGTCTATCGATGTACCTACATTGAACATAGGCCAGTTGATCATTTTCTCAGAAGGTTTCCACTCTTTCCATCGTTTTTGTTTCCAGTTAGGGTCGACAGTAGTTTTCACTAGTTTGTGGTCGCTTCTGTAGTCGAATTGGCTAATGACGGTAGTTTTCTTTATCATCTTCATATTATTGGTGAGCGTAAGGTTATATTGACGTAGAGTATTTCCATTGGGGGATCGCCATGTCCATTTCCTTGCATTGCGGCATTTGTAGAACGTGTTAGCCACTTTGAAATGGTTTGTCATACACCAGTCGGTCAGCAATTCACCACGTTCATTTCGGTATCCGTATCCATGAATTCCAACTGAGTGCTCGTGGGGTGAAGTTCGGCTGCCCACATTCGCGTTGAAATCTCCAAGAATAATTGTTTTGAACCAGCCCTTGTTTTTGCTGTTTTGCGGTCTCACAGTGCATTGTTTTATTGCCTCCAAGAGCGTTGTGTACTCCTGGTCGGTATAGGAAGTAGTATACATGTAGACACATATGACACGTAGTATTCCGTTGTTTGTCTTGATATCAACGTAACATAACCGGTCATTGACTGGGGCGAAGTGTGCAATATTCTGGTTGAATTGATTTGACACTAAGAATCCAACTCCATTGAACTTGTTGTTTCCGCTGTGGTACAGATGTGTCTTGGTTCTATTTAGTTGACTTAAACCGCTTCCGTCTCTGCGAACTTCCGTTAAGGCTACGACATCAAATCGAATTTTTTCCATTGCTTCTTCTAATTCTGTGAGTCTTTTCTGTGTTCTGAGCGATTGGCAGTTGAGATTTCCAAAAACTATAGTTCCCATGGTTGTATTGAGGGTACCCGGATACTTTTCAAAGGTTACTACCGGGGATTCGAATCCTACTACTCACTGACAGTCCTTTTGTTGGTGGAGCTGTGTTGTTGTTGTGGTTGCAGTGTAGAAGGATAGAGAGAGCAACCGCTCGCAGTAAGAATAAGAATAAGAATTTGGTGTATACTTTCGGGAAATAAACTATTATTATTATTATTATTATTATTATTGTTATTGTTATTGTTATAATTATCTATCAATTCAATAACACTAATGTTTGTTGCAAGATTTTTAGTGTTAAAAACAAGTTGCAACTTTCGAAACTTGAAAATACAATACTTTTTCTTATAAATAAAAAGGAACTAAGTTAAATACTAACCTATAACGTAATATAACAAAGTATAGTCAAAAGTTACGCAAAATATCCAGAGAAAAGTAAAAGTGGACTGTGTATCCAGCGAATTTCGTTCAAAACATTGTTCTTCCGCAAGAAAGTTGCCGAATTCAGCAGCCTTGCTGACCTTTTTGCCGAATTCAACTAAAAAACTTGAGAAGATTGCGGAAATTTTAGAAAAATCGATCAACAATCAAGAAAATTACACTCTTTACATGCGGCTTCGAACTTGACAAAACTCTTACACTAACTTGAAAAGAAAAACATTGAAAAACAGCTTCAGGTCAAAATCGATCCTTGGTTATTTTGAAAAAAATGTTAAAGGTCTGAGTGCTGAACTTAAAACGCGCAAAATAGTAACAATCACTAATATAAATTAATAGTTAAGGAAAAATAAGTTGGATATGGTGTTGCACATTGCATAGTTGTCTAGTTCACGTTTTGCGCGCCAATGCTCCAATAAAATTTGCAGTTCGTACCGTATACCCTTGCATTAACCTTGGCCGCCGACTATATATAACGGGTTATACATCAAAAATAGCTCATTTTATTCCGAAACGTATTTGTTTTTGAAATTTATGGTGCAGTTGCGGGGTGAATTTGTTTTGCCAGGAATAAATTGGAAGCCAGCAGGCCGTTGAAGGGCTATGTTTATGAATTCTAGGAAATGTTAGGTTCAAAGGCAAAACCTGTGAATACAGTTTTTAGGAACGGGCCAAACCAGAAAAAGTAAGCGCTCTGGTCAGTCCCAAGGCCAGTATGTAAAATTTCGCCCTTGGGCCGGCCTAAAAAACACTATCTCCTGTGCCCGTAGTATGAACCTGACCGGGTGGGTGCCCGGGCAGTTTTTAGCCTGCCCGGGCAACAATTCTCAACTGTTCGAGGGGCCAAAAACTGCCCCGGCACCCACCCGGGCAGGTTCATACTATGGCCACGGGGGGTCGAAAGGGTTGGTTATCTTATTCCTTACAAAGTGGATAAAAGTTTATATAAACTACCGTTGTATCCTCTGGAACCTTCCAGCCGAAATAGCATGATGTCCTGATTAAATTTCGTAAAGTCGAAATATTATACTGATAGTATCGACTAAACTGCTACTTTTTAATAATATTCCATACAAACTATTAAAATTCACGACATTCAGCCTGCAAATCTTGCAAAAATAAAGTGTTTCGCTACTGTTGATAGCTAATCTATATGAAACACACCAAATGGTTATTGTAAGTGAGCTATCGCACCAATATTGGGGCCATTTGTATTCGAGCGCGTTTACCGCTATAGAAAAATTGGCGCGATAGCACTGCTTAGGCATCCAGAAGCATAGTGGCCGATGCAAGCTCAGTATACTCTATATTAGAAAGCCAAAGTATATCCAAAAGTACATTGTTTCATCAAGGATCGAAAATCAGACAAAATGTATGTGTAGGATCGCTCTCTAATGCTAATGTTTGGGAAGAAAATGTGCCTGAACCCCAAAAAATGACGTTCTGTGTCTAAGGTAATAACACGGGTTAACCTCTGCAACTGTTGGGAACACTAGAAACCGTTTGTATACTCATTTATGCTTTAAACAACTTAACCTCATGTCTGTAGTCCTTAACAACAACAAAGACTGCAGTGCGCGGTGTTGAAGGTTTCAAAAATCGCTCGTTCTTTGCAATATTGGAAAACCATTATATGGTTCAACGCGCTATTTTTTGTTTGATGTCAGATAAATATTAGTGTACTAGTTTTATTCTGTATCAAGTCCAGAAGAACCCAAATACGCAATTGCGGAAGCCAATGTGTACCACCGCGCTCTGAGGTCTTTTGTTTGTTATAGACTATAACGGTTCAATCCGTTTCAAAAAATCTTAATAATCTTGTATTATTTGTATTATTATGTTAATGAATAATTATATTTATAACTTTACAAAAGACACAACATAGTAACAAACCTCAAGTGAGTATGTTGTCTGGAACCAGTAGTAGTAGATTTGCCCCGTAGTGTTCTAGTAGAATTATTAGAGTAGTTTAGTTGATGAGATCGTAGAGTTTTTAGTAGAAACACGGATTTACATTGCTAGACAAAGAACATTGGGAAGATCCTATAAAGTAGTTTGTACTATAAAATAGAATAATATATAGTCGGATTCAAAAGTAAAACGGCCGTGTTAATAAAATTGGGTTGAATAATTAACAAATAACCCTTTTGAAGAATGAAAATGATAAAAAACATTAAAAAGCAAATAATCAGTTGTTATCAATACAAAAAGGTAACGTCTAATCTTAAACATTGAAAACAGATACTCTGTGGGTACAAAGAACTACAATACTAGACTAGTTTTTAAATTTACTAAATTAATAATTTTTATTAGAATTAAAGTAATTCAAAAGATTTTCACAATTCCACGAGTGTTAAGTCCACAAAATCTCAGACTGTATAAAGGTCTATTTTAGCACAGCAACACCGAAAATTGAATCTTAACTTAGTATTAGTCATAAAATAAAGTGTTTTACATTCATAAACATTACTTATAATTAAACGTGTCGGTAATAATTCGGTTCTTAAGTGAAACATGAAGTTTTTTACAACTATAGTCAGCGCCGAGAGTAATGATCGAATGTTATTTGCGTATTTTGAGGACTTTTAACACCGCACCTGCAGGCAAATTGTACGCGCTTACTTGCAAAGTAGGTGCTCGCAAAAGGGGCTCAGACGAGCGTTGAATTATTTACACTCCATCTTTACTCTCGGCGCTGACTAAAACTATAAGAAACTAGAAAATAATATACCATACACTATAAACTATACAAGAAGAAATTGACCACTATCATCTGAATATCTTTGTTACTTATTACTCATTAAATAATATTGTTAAACCTTTAAACTTTCTAATTCAATAAAACAACTTGCTATTAAAATATTTGGGTATATCTGGCTAGTTATCGTTTATTTTCGCCCTCCCGTTAGCAAATTGACGTGACATCATCATGTATTTACTCACAACGCAATAGAAAGGTGACATTTATCACGTTATATCAATAATTTAAATTTGTTTTTCAAGAAACAACTAAGAAAATAGTTATTAAAGTATTGTAAATGTTTTTTTTGAAATGGTTATGCAGTAACAAAATAATGAAATAAGACATATTGTATATAGTCGGATTCAAAACGAACAATGGAGTGAAGAAAATTATTTACAAGCCAAACGCAGTTGCGTACAAGCATTTTTTGCTTCAAATTTATTTTCTACATTCCGTTATTCGTTTTGAATCCGACTGTAGTTTTGGAGTGCTTTGCAGGTTTTGGTTCAGAAGAGTATTAAAAAGACCCGATGATTCACAAAATACAAGTTAGAACTAATAGCAAATCCAATTTTTTTCAAAATCCAAGAAGTCCCAGTTAATCTAGATCAATATCTCAAGAACTCCATTAAAGAAAATTAAAAATCCCAAAGTGCTGAGCTAAATTATTCCATGAGACCTACTAGGCAAATGAAATAGCTATGGGAGCGCAGTTATTGATTTTAGGGCGCTGCAAATATGTTGAAATGCAATGACATAATGGAAAAACAAAAAAGATATATAACAAAAAGAAGCCATTTTCATTTAAATAAAATTTAAATTTTATATTTTTGTATGTAGCTGAACTATTGTAAAACATAGTGTGAGTAGTGTAATGTTTAGAAAAAACATTTGAACTTGAAGTAGCGCGGTGAATTTTGAGCAAACGTGCCGTGGATATTGACTTTGAATCTTTGGAGAGAGTTTATATTAAAGAGATATTTGGGTAAAGATTATTTGGAGACGTTTCCAATGCTATATAATCACAGCGTTATAAATGTCGATAGCAGTGGACTATACTAGAAAACAGTTCTAATGTTTTAATTTTTAATCTAACCCAAATACTCAATGTGGGTGACTACAGTCAGCACCAAGAGTAATAATGGAGTGTTGAAAAAAAATCTCGTTAAAATTGGCTCCGAAAATCTTTAAACAAATAAAATTTACGCAATATTCTCCAAAAATACGCAAGCAACACTCCATTATTACTCTTGGCGCTGACTATATCTAATAAACTACATAAAGTAGCACAAAAGATCCGGAAGAATTTCTGGAAAACGTGAATTTCTTGAAGTAAAACCCGCTTATCAGCATATACCCGCCCATATTCCAGCATCAAATTCCTTATCGAATGTGGTCTTCCATAGATTAAAGTCTTTTGTTAGAAAAAAACTGACAAAATGCAAAATAGGCATGTTACATATGTAGAAAAGGTTAAGATGCGAGTTATTGCCTGTATGTAGAGCTATAGTCTGTTTCAAAACCTTGACTACATTGCGCCGGCCTTATACGATGAGCGGTGTTGCAAAATTTGCGTTCAAAAGCAGTTTCCAGCGAATTTGAAGGCAAATTTTGCAACAACGCGCGTCGTATGAGGCCGGCGCAATGTAGTCTAGGTTTTGTAACAGACTATAGGTATCCAACGCAACAGTATCGGGGGAGCAGCGGTATTGTTGAAAATGAATGAAAAAAAATGAATGAAAAATGAATCTAAAGAAAAGGCGGTGATTTCAGCGATTTTGATTCGTTTTAATAACAATGCTTCTCCACAGGATACTACGCTGCGATTATACGGACAATACAATGACCATAAAGCAATAAGCTGCTTGAGGGGTCAATCCGGGATTTGGTTACCAAAACAAGCTCACCGGTAACAAGATTTTCTTTTAGGAATAGAAGTTTAAAGAACTCCTGGAACTGTAAAGTATTCTAGGACTCATTATTTACGAAAAGGGCTGTTCAGAGTCAAGGGTTGTTGTCTTCTGAGTTTGTTTTTGCAAACTCGGGTATTTAGCAAACGTTGAAGGGAAAATTATTGCAAATAGGCCTTTAATTTTTTATCTTTAGCTTTGAATTATCTGCACGATTCAATATTTTTTAACGTCGCATATTTACTTCTTAATTCAATTATAGTTTATTGCTATTTTATCACAGACTAGTGTTTTGAATTATCTGCACGATCCGTGGTTGTTTGAACAGACTAGAGTAGACATTCGTAGTATTTATAGTCAGCGCCGGAGTAATAAATAGAGTGTCCTTTGCGTATTTTTAGGATTTTTATCACCGCAACTGCAGGCAAATTGCACGCGCGTACTTGCAAAATACAATATTCTACGATGAGTAGCCGTGAGATGCTGGCGCGGTGCTCACAAAAGGTGCTCGGACGAGCGTTGGATTCTTCATACTCCATGATTACTCTTGGAGCTGACTCTACCGAGCGGAAGCGTTTTCATAGCATAATAAATAGTATAGTCTGTATCAAGAGCCGGTTTCCAGCGCAGCATCCTAGAAAAAGAGGGTGTTACATCAAAATAATGTACTTTTGAAGAAAAAGCTTTCAATCCATCGATTTTCTATTCATTTTTGTATTATATCGCTTCCAAGATACTGATACTGAGTATAGTAAATAAAATAATAGACGTAAAAGCATGAAACACTGAAAGAACACACTTTCTGTGCGGAAAATGATTTTTCTCTGGCGGCTACGGCGAAAGCAGGTTTAAAACCGAAATTGTAACGATCTATAGAACATATTCGTAAGAAAAAGAAAAAGCGGGTTGTTGCTGGATTTGGTTTGAAATAAAGTGATGCTGGCGCTTTAGCCTAGTGCTTAGAGCAGCGGTCTCTGCATCAGCGAGGATTTGAGGCTGTGGGTTCGACTCCCCGTAGCTGCAGAAGGCTTGGGAAACCGGCAGATTATTTATCCCATGTTTCGTGCACCCGAAGACGGAATGTTAGAAAGGAACCGTCTCTGCTCAGAAGACTCAGGAATGAATGGCCGAAACCCTGCGCCGAAGAAACCTCCAGCTAATGTGTGACATGTGCGATGACAGGAAATAAAAAGAAAAAATCACAAACCTTTATATAGAGCGGATTTTACCACTAGATGATTTACTCTCCTATCCCAATACTACATTCTCCTCACTTATACAAATTATCTATTAAACTTTGAAGTATATTAACAGAAGAAACTAAGAAGAAAAAGAAGTAAAACAAGTAAGAAGGTAGGTGAAGTGGGCGTCGTGGCCCAGTGGTTACAAGTATCGTCTCATAAGCTAGAGGTCAATGGTTCGAATCCCCCCGAAGAAAGAATGCTTACCTTTACCAACATGTATGAACTAGCACCGTACAACAACGTAGGTAAGAACCGAATAACTGACGAATGGCTGCTGGCCTACATCGCAAAACTATCAGACATCCGCGCAAGAGCAACAGTAAAGAAGGGGAACAGGGCACAACACGTCTATCACATGAATCCTACCAGGGCTGGGGCCGAAAATTTGGGAAGTCTGCCCGGACGGAGGCCGAAATTTGAGCAGTCGGCTCTGAAAAATATCTTTTTTGAAGAACTAGGGCCGGCCTAGCCGGCCTTTTCCAGCCCTGGACCCTCCGTCTAGTCGAATGGAGAACCATGTAATTTACAAGGCCACTGGGAGGACCAAAGAGAAAAATAAGCGGTTACATCTTTATTCACATCTTGTGCCATCTTTATTGCCTACACTCAGCTATACAATATCCATCTGAATCGCATTTTGGATATACGAAATTGCATATTCCGAAACATCGTTCCGCACATGTTCGCTGGAACCTTCCAGCATCCACCAGTGACAAAGTGAAGGCGAGTATCAGGAGGAATATCAGAACTAGTTTCATAACTAAAAATAGAGGAGATTATGTATCATATATTTTATTAAAAGAAAAAAAGATGAGAAAGCATAGAATAACAAATCTACAGCTTTATAACAGATTATAGATAATTATAGTCGACGGATGAATCGTTTGCAGAGGTGTACTGTAGAATTTAGAAAGAGCGCGGAAATCGAAAGAAAATGTACAAGGAACCGATATTATTGTGCGCTTGCATTATAATAAATAGACCTTTAAACTACATTAGATTTGTCCGTAGACTATAACGTTTTATTTTTTGTTTGTATGCTCCCCTTTCCAATAGTAAACAAATGGAGGTTAGCAAGTCCAATTATGGACTCCTTCCTCACTAACCATTAGGCTAAGGGGGGCTCCATAGCCTAATGGTTAGTGAGTAGGTCTACGAATCCGTGAGGATGCTTTGATCATTTCCTTTGAGATGAGATGAGGATGAGAACTTTGATGATTTGATAGAAGGCCAGAACGCTCCGTCATATATAAGTATTATCTTTGGAAAATTATACACTGATCTATTGTTATGTATAATTATACTTTCTGAAAATAAACCATTATTATTATTAAAACACATCCTTGTAGACATCAGTTATTTGTATGATTCTGGATTTTCATCTCTTCGAAGAGTATTGCTAATCAACAGAGGTGGGTACAGGCCGGCACGTGGTGAAAACTTTTTGGCCCGGGTTGGAATTTGAAATTCCCATTCTTGCATGCAGTTTTCTTCCAAGTAAATTTGATAAAACTAGAAGTTTGTCGATTTGAATGTTTTACAGTCCGGTTGGCTCTGTATTTATAGTCCTATAACGACGTCTATTTAGCTAGCTTTTGCAATAGAAAGTAGACAGATAGATACATCAGACCATAAAATCATTGGCAAAAGTATATTATATATTCTAAATGAAATATTCCGCATATAAAACAGCTACAGTAAGAATTACTGAACTGAGCATGAACCAAACATAAACTAGGGCGAAGCTAGAGAACTTTTACTGTTTCATGACCCGAAGACTGGATGTTAGAAAGGAGCCGTATCTGCTCAGAAGATTCCGGAATGAATGGGCCGAAACCTGCTCGGAGAAATCTACTACTGTGATACGAGTGATATCGGAATATTAATAAATATGGAGGTTACATCTTTATTTAATAAAATTGATTCTTGTATGGTATTGTATTATCATAGCAGCGACAATAACCCACACCAAAACAGCTTGAAGGATAGGGGGCACACAGTTGGGGACATTGTCTCTGACAGTTATACTCAAATATTGGCGGCTTAGCGTACAGTCCAGCGTCTACGACTGATAAAGTGAAGGCGAATATCAGGACCAATATCAGGACTAGTTTCATGTCTGAAAATAATGTAGATTATATACCATATATTTGATTAAAACAAACAAAAAAACACAGGAGAACCCACTGGTGGGTATGGGGCAGCCCGTTGTCAAAATTTTTAGACCCTGCCCGGCCCGAGAAATTCCCAATCCTGAGAAACATAGGAAACATTCTTGTAGACAGTTATATTTATGGTTCTGAATTTCTATCTGTTCGATAGTAATGTTGAGCGACATTCTTGCAAAAAAGATTAAGAAAATGTTAATAAACAATAGAAGTTTGTTGAGTTGAATGTCTTACAGTCCGTTTGATCCTTTATTTATAGTCCTAAGAAGACGTGTATTTGGCTTGCATTTTGCAATACAAAGTAGGCTGACAAATACATCAGACCATATAATCATTGTCAAAAGCAACTTATATATTCTATATGCAATATTCTGCATACAAAACAGCTACAGTAAGAGTTACTGAACTGAGAAGGGAAGGTCGTGAAGCCGTCTCTACCGAACGCAACCACACTGTGCTAGGTTTATAGGGATCCACTAAGACTTCGAAAACCGTATTCCAATTTTGTAACGTACCCCGTAAGGCCGAGCTATGTACGTTTGAATATTCGGAAAATTCTCCTTCTAATAGCGTCCGTAGCTCGGCCCTACGGGGTCTATTGCAAAATTTGAAAACGGTTTTCGAAGTCTTATATGGTCCCCTTTGGCCCTAGCATAGTGTCGTTGCGTTTGGTGGAGACGGCTTCGCGACCTTCCCCTGTGAGCATAAACAAAACCAGTGGGCGTACATATTCACAAAGATACATCCACGGGTAAATCGTAAACATAAAGGCCCACTTTTACGGGTAAAGTTACCTGCAAGGTAAATATGATGGGAAAAATCTACCTGTAGCCCTAATTTTTACCTAACCTCGAGAGCTCCTGTAGCCATACCCGTACGGATAGCCACATGCGCTTTGGGAATACAGTGTCATGTCAGACACGCCAATACTGGCCGGAACATTGAGTAGTTAAAAACGGTTTGTTTATTCGTTTTACGACACACGAGATCACAGGTGTTTGGCGCGAGGACGGGAGACGAGGGAACTATAGGAAGTGGAAATTCATAGCACTGTACTAAACTGCGAGAGGCTACTCACAGAATAGACATATTAGGAGTAAATATAGATCTAGACCATAAGGTTTTACTTAATGGAATAGAGGAATAAAAACAACGAAACCGCACAACTTAGGCTTTATTGCAACGGAATGAGGTTTTTAACCAATAATTTGTCTTACATCAACAAACAAACATGTTATCTCGTTAGGCGAGAATAACAAGAAATACACGAATACATGCAACGAAAGCTCGAAGAGTGCAGAATTCTGCACAGCACTACACCAAGGGAGTGGAAGCGGCGAATCAAAACAAATGTGCAAGATTTCTGTCTTTGGGGGATTACCTCTAGCTTATGAGGCTTTTAACCACTGGGCCACCACGCCATTAGCCTTATTCTATTCGTATCGGCTATAATGCAAATCCTTTTGACAAATAGTGACTACCATAGATCCGCCCGCTTATTAAGGAAAGATGGCAGGGGGAGGGGGGCAGTAGTTTAATTGAGATGTAAGAGAATCTGAATGAACAATAGAGGACAAACATGAAACCAACACAAGCTAGCATCACTTAGACTAAGATTTCTAATGTTATTGAGGTATTATATATTGAATATAACTTCTCCTAAATTACATAAATGTAAGTGTTTTATTATTTTTTAGTGAACAAGGTGTATACTAAACGTTTCAACTTGCTTACGATCTTCTTATGTCAGATTTATGAAGACTTTGACACATGAAAAAGTAATTAAAAAGTAATTTATTTCCTGTAATCGCACATACCATACAATATCTGTAGATTTCTTCGGCGCATGGTTTCGGCCATTCATTCCGGAATCTTTTGAGCAGAGACGGCTCCTTTCTAACATTCAATCTTCGGGGGCACGAAACATGTAGCTGTCTCAAACTAAGCTGATAAAAATCATATAATATTTATTGTACGAATGCTTGATTATATTTATCATTTTTTTGATAGTTCAATCAATTGATCGTGGTGTTCTGGGAGAACTTGAGCTATTGTTTCAGCCATAACAGACCTCCGATTGAAAAACAAATATCTGAATTATTCAAATTAGAATGAACTCTAAAGAGAAATTGCAAGTTATATACACGAAATTTATAGGAAAAACTTGACATATATATAACTAATAATGGATTCGAAGTTCACGTGGTTTTGTCAGCGCGAGGACTTATTTTTTTCCCCGGGAAGGACCATTCCCTTTGTGGGAACGTTATTGAATACGACCATATAATACATTTGCGTGTTGCGTTCATAAAACTTTCTTTTAGAAAAACAACCTTA
The DNA here is from genome assembly GCA_034691345.1 of Phasmarhabditis papillosa. Lineage (NCBI taxonomy): Eukaryota > Metazoa > Nematoda > Chromadorea > Rhabditida > Rhabditidae > Pellioditis > Pellioditis papillosa. The sequence goes on along the minus strand of JAQGAV010003006.1, from coordinate 631 downwards.
TATATAGTCTATCTCAAGACCTAATTTTCCAGCGCGGTATCACAAGCGGGGCGCTGTGTTTTAAGAAATGAATGCACTTTTGAGGAAAACGCACTACGTCGACCGATTTTACATTCATTTTTATAACAATGCTCCCCGCTCGTGATACCGCGCTGGAAACCTATGTCTTGAGATGAACTATAGTATAACTTTGTTTGAAGTAACATTAGTTTTCATATAAACTAATAATTTTAATGTGGCATCATTGTATTCAAAGACGTCGAACAATCCCCGCATGAACTTTTTGTTTTCCTTTAATCCAACGGTCTTCTATAATTACGTTCCATTATGTTTGCGGAACATAATTTATGTTCTCAGAATTCGAAAATATTATGTTTGGCTACTACATATTGAAGATAACCCTGCTTTCAACCGACATAACTTTCGGAATTCTGATTCTGCCTCCATTCATTTTTATATGACAACGCTTACTCAAGGCTGCTGCGCTGAAAACGTAAATATTGCTCTAAACCTTTTAAAAAGAATGTTATTCTAACAACCAATAATAACAAAAAGTCAAGCCGCGTAGGGGACTCGAACCCCTGACCTTAGGATTAAAAGTCCCACGCTCTACCAACTGAGCTAACACGGC
>JAQGAV010003005.1:0-13625 GCA_034691345.1 Phasmarhabditis papillosa | reverse complement strand
CCTGTGGTTCCGTGTATCTTCAGATTCCACTGGAATGATACATGGTCGTGCATTGTGGCGAACTTTGGTGATATTTGAAGAATTCCTGATTCCTCGTCGGAGAGTTGCCGCATAGAGACCTAAAACCGCACTCAAGCAATATTTTAGTAAGTATCTTTGCACTCGCTACACTACTAAATCGTGGATATCAGTTGGGACTCAACCTAGGCCTTATTACAGTTATGAGTAGAAACATTTAAGATTTAGAAAGTACTGGATCCAAACCGAAATGAACAGAAAGCACAGATTATACATTCTTAATCAGTTAAATAGACAATATCAAATATCTGCAGTAACAATCTCTCTTCTAGACTAGTTAAGGAATTGTTCTAGTACTATATTATATGGAATACCGTCTATTCTTGTTCGCCCTTTTCCAAACCGAAATGAACAGACAGCACAGATTGCTTAAATTTTGAGAGTCATATTTCCGATGTAACCTGAGTTAACATTTTGAAGAAATAGTTCAAATATTATTGATGCTTATTATTTATTAACTGGCTTATTCGATTTCGTTGAATTGTTTTTGATTTGTACGTATTTTGATTTGTTTGATCCAACTATGAACTAGAATATCGAGAGTTTTCAATCAAATTCTTAGTATTCAAAACTTTTCCGATTTGATAAGCTTTTGATATAGCTCATAATTTTTGATGGTAGATATTCTTGCTCTTTAACTATTATGTTCTATGAGTAAGTTTCTTAATTTTTAGAACGGAATAGCCATATTTCAGCAGCATACATCCTCAGATCAAAACAAAACACTATTGACAAAGAATAGTAAATACAGTGAAAATTGAGGTTTTATGAGTAAGTAACATGAACGCTGATCTCGAGTAAAGTAGAAAAAATATAAATACATACAATATCAATCCTATATAATATATAGGTATCCGAAATAATGCTATATATACAAAGTTAACGATAGAAAACTAATTGATTACTAATGCAAAGACTGATCAATGACATAATTCTCAGTTTGGATTAGGCAGCGGCTTCGTAAGATATTGCACCATTTCATTGAAACGAATGGATCGGTGATAGATCCTGCAACAAATATATAAAGACTCGTACTACTAGTTGTTTATTACCTGATTGCGGGCACTCCCGATTCCTCAGGCTTCATGTGCGCATATTCTGACCACCAAGGGCTCTTTCTCATGGAACGTTGCCTTATCTCACAAACGCATGCAAACGATAACTTGTATGCCTGAAATGATGATTTTTATTTTGATAGGAACCGCTTCAAAATTAAAGTCAATAATAAAATGGAACCTATTTGATAAATCGGCAAAATATTGTGGTTCAACTTGGTATTAATTTTATTAACTACTAGCTTTAATTATTGAATACTGTCTGAATAAACTTACACTTGAAGCTAATACTTGTCCCAACAGCAATCCATTTATGTCACGGGATAAAATAAGTTGATCATCACTTGACCATACACAGTTCAGTCCCTAGAAATATTTAAATTGTACAAATTTGAGTTAATATTTTAATTATTAAATAATATTTGATAAATATTAAATAATAAATAATTGACCATAAATAGAGAATTCTTTTTTCCAAACACCTATTGATACATTTCCCATATATTTCCACTTACAATACGATGAAAATAAAAAAATGGGTGATTGTACATATCAAAATCATAAATCTGCTGGTTACTCCTCAAGGACATACGAAGTTGTATGTCAGCCACAAAATACAGGAACATATGAACAGGGCTCTATAAAATGGAAATTTAGAAGATTTAAAAAGTGCCCCGCCGAATGAGTAATCTACTCTTTCCGTGCCTTGAACGGGGCGGGACTTCAAAAAGGTAATGTCGTAACAAAGACATGTTTCACCGAGAATATAGCTTTTCTTTCAATTCCAATTTCCTTTCAAATTCCAATTTCCTTTCAAATTCCAATATCACAAACAGAAGATAAATTACATACCTTTAAAGACACTATTTTAGAAAACTAACAAATTTTTCCGCCCTTTGTTTTAAGAGTCAAATTTTCACTGGGATCAAAGAACTCTCGAAAACTACAGTCGTGTCATAAATATAGTTAAGTTTATGCAGTTTCTTCCCAATTTCTACATAACCATCAGTTTTATAAACTCTTACTGAATCATAAAATGAACGACTTTTTTTCGCAAACGTGTGGTTTCTAAAACACGAATTCAAGTTTTTTAGTCGAAAGCAGAACTCTAGTATTTGACTTAGACCTACATTTTTCAACAGCACTCCGTGTGCTATGGAATCTGCAAGTAAAAATGCAATTGAGGCATTATCTGTAGTTGAATTTGCTGATTCAAGTGCATGCGGACAAAATTGTTTGGTTGATAAACCTCGTGCGCTGCAATATGCATGTATTTGAATTTGATTAGGTAGTAGCTTACCTTAAAATTAAGTTTAATAAGCAAATATTGCAATAAAAATAATAACTCCAACATGCGAAACCAACGTCCAGTTTAGTACAGTTTAGAAGATTGGGCGCTTTGTATACAAACTGCGAAATAAAATAAAATTACAAACACTTCTTTTAAAAAAAATTATTCTCCAATGAGAAACTTTTTCTAAAAAAAACACTCTTCCGTCTCCAATTAGATAGAAATAATTTTGATACAAATTGACCATATGTGTCCGATAAATTGCAATCGTAGGTACTTTTAGTCAAACATAACTAATAGGAAGAGGGCAAAACATTTTCTTAAAAATAGAGCATCGATGAAATAGGTGCTTAACGGGATCGATGGTATATATGTTATCCAGTTGTTATATAAACCTGAAATTTATCGCCCCAAATTTAAATCCATCTTTTGCACTTTTTTAATTATGAGCAAAAACAATTATCTAAATTGATCATTTTCTTAAGTGAAGTATTTTTGAATGTAAATGTAAACACAGGGTTACTAAAAAGAATTCCTCAGTGCATTTACGAATAATGCTACTTTTTATTTGGAATTCTTCCCTCTCAAAACGCAAACTAACGGAATTTTTCTCGTTATATCGCTTTTCACCATTTTCTTAATTCGAATCCAGAATAGAAGTTTTAAAAGTGCAGATGTTTTCAAAATGAAAGTAGCAACCCCGCGTAGACTTAAGAGTAAGACAGTAAAAAAAACCAGAAAGTAACTTCTAAAGCACCTAATTGAGTACTTTTGCGCGATAAAAATATTGACTGTAGCGTTATAGAGCTGCCTTCATGCTATAAATGATTAGGGCCAGAAACTATTTTTTGACTGACAATTCGAAATTAATTTATGGTGCAAAAATTTCATGACTAGAAACTGTAAAAAAACTATTACTGAAGGAATTTAAAACTCAACGGTTAAAGGCGCTATTATATGAGCACGGATATAGAGTGCAGACCAGAGCTGCCCGGAAGTAAACATTTTACTTACGTAAGTGACTTCACGGAATTACGGAAGTATATTTTCGGAATTTTAACGGAAGTTGAGTTACGTAAGTGAAAAAATGACATCCGTTTTGCTTACGGAAGTGTTCCGTATCTTAGAGGAAAACTTTCGTAAGTAAAACGAAAGTGAAAAGGGAAAAATTAACCAAGAAAAGTGTAAAACCGCATTAAAATATAAAAAGATTCTCACTAGATTCTTTAGTAGAAGCTGCGTTAATAACTTTTTAATAATACAATAGCTAAGATCCCGCGCTCAAACTATGTAACGCGCCAAAAGTTGTTTAAAATTCAATAAAAAATCAAAACATCTTTTTACTATACTTCCGTTAAACTTCCGTCAGGTTACTTCCGTAATTTATACGGAATTACGGAAGTAACATTTTCAAATTTTTCCGGAAGACGGAATTACGTAAGTGGAAAACTACTTCCGTCTTCTTACGGAAATGGGCCACTTACGGAACACTTCCGTAAGTCGACTTACGTAAGTGACACTTCCGCGCAGCTCTGTTATGTAGTGAACCTTGATTCTTGGAAACCATGGGCCACCGCTACAAGGTTTCCAAGATATTCAATACGTTTGCAGTATAATCAGTCAAAATGTTCGGTACAAAGCCAGAAATACTAATATAACACGGCTATCTGTATACGGACCGTTATGTAAGAATGCAGAAATTGTCAGCGTCAAAAATCAAATATTTCAAGATAGAATAGAATATAGTATTCATTGTTATACATAATTACTGTTGAGATGAAGTTATTGTCTGTCCAAGCCGAGATTTCCTCAATTTTATCTGCCTAGAGGTGTGTTTCTCAACCAATCAGAAGTCCGCCCACATAAGATTATGAAAATAAAAGCATTATTTCATGTTTTTCATTCTTAGTTGTTTCAGTTTTAAGTAATATGGCTCGATTTAAGCTGATTCCACACTGACGCAAAAACAAAACATATTAATTTAAAATGTTTTCAATTTGGATAATGTTCATAAGGAAACGCTACCAATTGTTGCTGGGCAGACGCAGAATGAACGATGCGAAACCGGCTGCTCACCGAAAAACAAAAATAATTTGCAGACATTTTAAAAGAGGGGCTAGTTTTGTTCGTCCGCAGAATAGTATCATTAATTGCAGGGCAAAACAATTCTGGTCGACCGGATACCTACAATTACCGCCGGATACCTGCGTCGTCCCAGCGGATTACTGCAGTGCACTGCATGAATTGCCGGTATCCTTTGGTAAAACGACCGGCATCCGGTTGACCATAGTTGTTTTTACTTGCAATTAATGACAGCGAACATAAAATCGTCAGACGTTTCTCGAAAATACCTTTCAGAAGGCTAATTTTCAGTAATTAACCTACTTGAACTCGACTTTATGTATTGATGGGCATGTTTAAATCTAAATAATTTGAGATAAAAATGACTGTTTCTTATAGTTCGTCAACTATTACACAACAATTCATTTAAAGGTATGTGTTCAACCACCAACTTTGCCCAGTAACAAATGTTTTAACTAAACTCTTAGGAAATAATCGTATATCACAACAATGAAATGTTCTCGAATTGTGGAGAATATTTGTTTCGCTATAGATGTAAGTTGCTTGGTAAAAGCACCATGTCACGTTGATTCCTGCTTCGACGGATCCGGTTTTTGAAAAACTCCATTTAACATATTGTAACATCGCAGACACTATGGAATGAATTCTAAATCGATGGTTTGTTGTAAGTTCTTCATATTATATTCTAACATGTTGGAGATTCAACGATAAATGTGATGATTTAGCCCAGAATAGAACCTTTTCAACTTTGGAATTGAGGGAGACGAAATTTGATATTCTCGAAAGGTTCATGCTTTTCAGAGCCATACCCAATATAAAAATTGGATTTCTTCCAGTGGAACATTTTATGTTTTTAAGTTTATATTGTTCGTTCTTCATTGTTCCCGTCAATTGCTTAACAATTACCGGTCAATAATTTTAGTTTTACACAGCCTACAATAATCCTTACTTTTCCATAAATATAATCCTGTGCTTTGATTAGTGTTTGAAATACATTTATTTGTAGATTTTATCTTTACAAGTTTCACCTAGTTTAAATCGAAAATTGTCTATATTTTGCCCGAACACCACTTAAATTAATTGAATTAAGTCGTTTGTGTTATTATCTTTTGTTAGTACACATTCACTTTTGGCCAATTTTATTGTTTGCGCAGAAGAACAGAGTGCGAAAAACTAAATGTTTTGTGATATTTTGTAAACTATCCGTTAAGCATTTTCAGCAATAGATCGCAGCTATACTGAGATATTTTACAGGAATTATTTTCAAAAAACTCTTTTTTTGCTGCTAAGTAAAACTTTTTGATTGCACTTTATTTTTTTTCCCGTTATTTCAAAGCCCGTGTGGAAACGAAGCCCGGGCTTGAGAGAGGTTGAAGTTGAACTTAAACGGCTTGAACGGCCCAAACGCTCAACTCTTGTATACTAGGATGGTCTTCGAATAACCCAATCCAATAAATCTTCATCTATTCAGATGTATTACTTGTCTTAGGGCGCTGGAGAATAGTGTCTACTAGACATTCAAATGAAAAGCATTGAAATACCAACCTTACAACTAAAGACGGTAATTCTTAACAGGAAACTGGACTAATCTAACATTTAGAGTTGTTATTCTGTTAAAATAAAGCGACACCCAGCTTTCTATATTTCTATAATTTTTATTCCTTCGTTTATAATCAATACACTTTCATTATTTGGAATGTTTCTATCGAGAGGAGACAAAATGGGAAAAATAGGATTTCAGTTAATTGTATCTTCTAATTCAGTAAAAGTTAACAATTCTTTTTGTTTATGTTTGATATTAATCTATTATTTCTGTTACGTTAGACTATTATTTGAACAGTTTGCAACATTTACTTTTCTGTTAACCGTAGCTCTAACAAAGCTGATGTCTACAACATTTACGCTAGGAATACTGAATGTATCGGTACCGAAAAGGAAGAATCTATCATTTCTATATAGAGTCTTGCCTCTATTAAACTTTCTATATACTAAACCATAAACACAACAATGAAATTTAAAAGATTTGCAATTTGTATAATAATCATGAAGATTCGTTTCCAGTTATTACTCTTTAGTAGATTGGCTAAGCGATCAGATAGATGTGGTTCACTGAAAACAAAAATGTTAAAAGTCCAGAATAACTTGGAGATCATTCATATTTGTAAACAGACTGTTCTATGTAATGTATAGGTATAGTCGGCGGACAAAAGGTATTCAATTTTAAGGTCTGAGTGCTCAAAATAAAACGCATTCAGGATTGTTCAACAAACCAGCCTACCTCTCTTTTTCCGTTGAAACTTTTCCTTTTCCACGTAATTCGGTGATTCGATCTATAATAATTGGTATTATAACCGTTACGAGTACCGCGGCCATAATGATAGAAAGATTAACAACTACATATATTGCTAAATATTAAAATATGAATCTCTCAATATTAATTAAGCTGCTTACCTAATAATGATAAGTTTCGGGTTTTCGGTACGGATTCATTCAGAATACCAAGAATGAACGTTGTTGACATGAGATTTGTCAGCGCAATTGTTACCTGCAAAAGCAAATGTTTCGGATATCAATAAGTAATTGTTGTACTACTCCCGTTGAAGGGGTATAGGGGGAACTTAGTCTCAGATTGTAGAGAACTTATTTTCTGATCTAGATGGAAATTTTGTAGAAAATTCATTCATATGGATTGGTCATCTGGAATGTCCGTAAGAAAGTAAGTAATCTCAAACTTTTCGGAATATTTTCAACAAAATCGCAAATCGCACAAATTCTTTGTGAAGAAAATTCATAGTTGAAGCAAAATAATGAATGTTTCATGAAACTACCAAAACTAACTAGCAAATGTACCTGGCCTGTGGCCCCCAAAACTAGCTGGCGCCGCAGGCCTACACACCAGCTTACTAACCATCGGCACCAATCATGTCACCATTATGACAATTTTGTGACTCAAAGTGAATCGAAATGATCTTGATTTGCATCAATTTCAAGATAAAATCAATCCCAGAATAGAAAATAAACTATTCGGAGGGACCCTGTTTCCTAATACTTTTTTCGGCTATCGATCCGGCCTATTTTCTAAAAGAAACAGCGCCTACCCGTTAATTTGGCTGTTTATAATTGCAGAACTAAACCTTCATGAATTTTAAATGTTTTATTTTCATAAAACCTACTATTCCCGTTTTGTCGCCTTTACAAATGAACATTCCAAACAGAGAAAGAGTGTTAATTATGAATGAAGGAACAATAATCATAGTTATGTAGAAAGCAGAATGACGTTTTAGTTTTATAACGAAGTAACTCTGAAACATTTAGGTTTATTATCTTTTTGTAACCTTTTCTAGGTAAAGTTGATTATTGGTTTCACTCGAATCTTCCGAAAAGCGTCGCCCAAACTAGCTTGCGCCTCAGGCCTACACACCAGCTTACTAACCTTACTAAACCACCGGTTATAGTCCGGCACCCGTCCGGCACAAATCATATCCCACTATAATGACCCGATATGAAAATTTTGTGACTCTAAGTGATTCAAAATGATCGAAATTCGAAAACGAGATCAAAATAGTTTTAACGACTCTGTAGATAGACAACTATTATGATCATCGTCGATTCGAACCATCCAACTGTTGTCTCAAAAGTTTCAGCCACTGAGCCACCACGCCCCACGAACTTTGATCATTCCTACCAAAACATCATCTGGTTCTCCCACAGTTTCATTTCTAATTAGAATATCAATTACAGACCATTCACCAGTACCCTAAAAGTAAATGTTTCAACGTTTTGTTTATTATTCAAACCAATGTCCTCTTTGCTGAATTTGACTTTCTTCCACTAATATCACCTAAGGATGAGGTGTCTAACATTTTCAGAATAAGATTATATTCATTGATTTTATAAATATTATAGACGAATAACATTTCGCATTCTTGAGTGTCGAAGGGGAATCGAGAGACCTAAACATTAGATATATTTATGCAAGTAGGACCTTTATAAAACCGAATTGTTTCGGAAAAACGAAAAAAGCAGTACTGAAAAATATCCATCTAATTTGCAGCAGAAAGAGGCGTCGCGGATCGTTCGCGAACGACCCAGTGCTAGTGCCAGAATGGTCCGAACGGTGTGTAGCAGAGCTGGTTACCGGCCCGGCCCGGCCTAATATTTTGAAACCCAAGTTGGATAAGCAACTCATGGCGTACACAAAGCTGGTTACCGGCGCTGCCCGACCCGGACGGATAACCATCTCCGTACAAGTGCTTAAAAACTACAGCGAGTTCGAAATAACATTAATTTCTTTATCGATTAAGCACAAATATAAATATAATTGTTTATTTGGTATTGTATATAAGGTATTAACAACTCACATCCATATTACAAACGATTGAGGCCACTTTGGAAGCATAGTAGGTTACCGTACCGTCATGCTCAATCTGTAAAAACATTTGTTTTTCTTTCTATTTAGATATATTTTCAAAAATCTCAGTCGATATTTCATGATAGTGTCTTTATATAGAAAAAACGACATCAGTATAATCAGCGCCAAGAGTAATAATGGAGTGTAAAGCTTTCAACGCTCATCTGAGCCCCTTTTGCAAGCACCGCGACAAGCATCTGGCGGCTTCTCTCCGTTCAATAGTTTACTTTGCAAGTACGCGCGTGCAATTTCCCTGCAGGTGCGGTGTTAAAAATCCTATAAATACGCAAGTGACACTCCATTATTACTCTCGGCACTGACTATACAATACAGCAGTTTCAATCCTTAACTAACCATTGCTGTTCTCTGACGCTCAGTTCGGAAATCGTGTAGTTCATGTCTAAATCATTTAATAATATGAGAAAAGGACCACTTTGAACGAACGTGGATGTAATATAAACACTAGGAATCCATGGACGCTGCATTGGAACAAACAATTCCGACATGTTACCGAACTCTAATGGATTCCAAGAGAGACGATGGTCCATCCATTGCTAAAACAACCAAACTCTCAGAGATAAAAGTTCTACTGTATAACTAAGTTAATCATGCCTTTGCTCTTACTAGGTAAAAGGCCGGCCCGTTTCTCAAATTTTCGGCCCGTGAAATTCCCAGCCTTTCATCTTACAGTAGGAAATCTTTCCCAAACACCGCAAAATGACTTTTTTGTTAAATTTCGTACAAAACTTTTATTTTTTTTACACAAGACTCACCAAATGATAATCCACAATAAATGTTACTTTCTCCTTAGGTTCAGACTAAAATGTCAGTTTTATAATTATATGTTCTTATATTTTTTACAGGTACTATCTTGTGAATAGAGAAGCGGTCTCTAAGTCAGCGAGAATTCAAATCCCCGTAGCTGCCAAAGTGCTGGGGAAACTATCAGCTTATTTATTATAGTTGTATCTGCTAAGAAGATTCCAGAATGAAAGTACTTTCAATTAACGTTGGCCAAGCGCCACATAGAAGCCAAATATTGAAACATTTACTTTTGCTTGAATTTATTTACCACTTCTATTAATTTCACATATATCAGAGTTAGTGCGACAGGAAATGAAGTTTGCAAACCAATTTGATTGTCTAAAAATAGAATAATCATTAGAAACATTTGTATTCTACGTACCCAAAATGGTCGGCGCAAGATCTTTGTTGTAAAATGAAAGAATCTCTTCGTAAAGCGTCTGCTTATGGTCTTTGTAGTCTTCGGGAACTAACAAATAATAATATCTTAATTACAACAAAGCATACTCCAGTCTTAGGAACTAAATTGGTTTGCTTATTTTAGTGTGTTGTTGCTATTGGTTGAAATTTCAAAATTAAAGTATATTCGAGTTGAACACAACTTCAACTACTTCAAATGCTTTGTTTTTATATCAAATATTTAATTATTAAACTTTTCTTCCCGTTTGAAAGTGATCAAAACGTATAATGGTTAATGTAATGCTATAATCCGATAAGAAAATCGTTGAAATTGGTCCTGAAAGACGAAAAATTACGCCAAAAAACGCAAGCTGCACACCATTATTCCACTTGAACGAAACTACATAATTGAATGCAAATGACATACATACCTGCTACAACCTGTATTAATAATAGAGAAGATTGGAAATAGATGGTATAAACAAGAATACTGAAGAACATTTTAATAAACTACTTTTGATGTCAAATGTTCTGAATTTATAGACACTTTGTCCTAATTTTGCAACTCCTATTACAAGAAAAGTGCAACTTTTTAGATAATTATGACTTTTTGTGCCCATTCAACGATTTTTAGTTGATTGAATTTTAATTATGTGTTTAATGCCAAAGTCCCATTAGATAACAAAACCGTTCGATTCTACATCCTCTTTTGCAACATTTACTTTTCTATATTCATATTTGTATTGAGTAAAGACTGATTTATTTTTATTACCGAATTTATAAAAGTTGTTAATAATGCCCGAGGCTTTTGAATAACCGCGCTTTTGTTCTGCTCCAAGTAGTCTACTAATTTCGGCTAATTCTAGCTCGTTAACGGGAAATTCAAATGACAAAAATAACAAAAATTTGGCCATCAGTCCCTATCCAGTTTAAAGTTCATTTCGTTTTTGTTTAATAATTGAAACAGGGTTACTACGTACATATTAGCTTTATTAGCAACATTAAGCTACAAAAATATGAATAAGATTTCCTATATTGCCAGCTTGTAACACTATTAAAAGAGCTCTGTTCCAGTTATGGCGATCTTTGAAGAAACCGCGCACAAATCCTTGGTCATTGGCGGGGTTTACCCTGAAACATGTGAAATAACTGTTTATAACTATATTTTAATTGATCTTTTCAGTCGGGTATTTAGGTTACAAAACATTTACAGTAAAACTTAATAATAATCATAGTCAAATTTATATGTGAAATGCGGTGTTGAACACATTGGTTCATTCACTCAAAAGCTCATTTTTCTCATAAACAACGCAGTCGACACGGCCTCCTTACTCTTGTAAAATCTCTAATCATTATATATCTATCTATAATCATCCTTATGATATTTCTTAATTTTATAGACATATATTTGAGTAACACCGATTTTCATTACAAAACATATATATTAAATCCTTTTGCAAGAAATATTTGTAATCATTTATCCCACATCATTTGTAACCACTCTAGTGAGATGCTAATTCTTTGTAAACTTCTGCACAGTTGTGTCCTTTTCAGTTGAAACTTTTCTCCTTTCAAAAATATTTCGAATATATTTTCCATAGCCAATCGGTATTATTATTGTGGCAACTACAGCGGCCATTATAATAAAAAAATTAATAAGAACATAGATTGCTGAAAATAGAACAGTTTTAGGAAGTTTGAAAGAATATAAAGTCGAGGGTTATTAATAAAAATACATAAATAAACGTTCAGTATATGTCAAATGTTAATTGTGGTGTTACTGTTATGAAAGAAACTGTTTACTTCGAAGTTTGAAAGAGTCAAAGGTAAATGTTTCTGTAGTCTTTACATATTCTTTCTAATGATATTTTTAGTTTTAAGCAGTTTGTCCATGGATTTACTTCTAACCTAATAATGAAAGTTTCTTCGTCTTAGGCACCGAATCCTCCAGAATCCCGAGAATAAACGTAGTTGACATAAGATTTGTAAGAGCAATTGTGAGCTGAAACGTTACAATTCTGTCATTTAAGATTATCATTCAGTGATGTATCTAATAATATTGATATCTACGGTTTTGTGACTGGCGAATTTCCTAAATTTTCTATAGTATATTTTTTCATTTTATGTTAAATAAGCGAAATGTTGAACCCACCTTTCCCATTGTATCGCCTCTCGTTAAGAACATTCCCAATATAGAAAGAATATTAATAATAAAAGATGGTATAATAATCATTTAAATATAAAAAGACGAATGTCTTTTCATAGTTACAAAATAACTATTTATATAATTATCACCATCTTCTACTTCCGTTACAGGAATCATTCGACTCGCAGCACTTATATTAACAACTTGCCATTCGCCCGAACCCTAAAAGTAAATGTTTCGTAATTGAATAATACGACTACTGCTTGTAAATACCAGTTTGTTATAAGCTAATGAAAGCTGAATGTAAATAACTCTTGAAGAAGATTTGCGAACTGAATAGGTGTATATTAAATTAATTTTAGTTGTCGAACAATCAGAAATTGAATTCTCTAGGGAAGTGTCTAGGGAAACTCTACCTGGACATTTGAAAGAACACAATGCCAGGCCTAAAGAGGTTCATAAATAAAACCGAAAATCACTTTTATTTACTGCAACGGGCAACGTGCTGGGCCGCTACGGTCGTTTGAAAATAGCAAAATTTAGCTCCGAATAGTCTACCAGTTAGAAGCAAAGAAGTCAACAGATTCGGTGGCTCAGTGGTAGTGAGTTGCTCTAGTGAGGAAGTTTTGAACTTGAACCGTTTTAAGCACACGTCTCACCTCTTCGCTCCAAACATCTGTGATCTCGTGTTTCGTAAAGCAAATAAACAATTTTTTTTATGTATGAATACTTAAAAGACAAATTTATCACGAAAATATGCAGCAGACATTGCCTCTTCTCTCTAATAACACTATAGCAATTTGCAATTGTCGTTGTTTACGAAAGAACCATTAGACTATTCCATTAGTATTTTGATACTTATTTGCTTAGCCCATTCTATTGCTGTAGTTACGTATATTTGTTCGCTTTTTGCTTCAAGCATTCGTATTTTCTAATTTTTCTATTAACAAAGTGTTCTCAAATTACTTGCGGTTTAAACAAATTTGAACATAACTACTGAATGTAGCAACCCAAACAGAAGACTTAATTTATATAGTCTACAACATTTGAAAAATGAAGAACTCACATCTATATTACATACAATTGATGTTATTTGTGAAACATATAGATAGACCAATAGAACGAACCTTTAAAATTGAATAATTAATAAAATAGAACTATTTGTCAATTATTGTTAATAAAAAGGAGAAGTTGGAGAAGGAGATGTTAAACTATAAGCCGAAGGGAGGCGTAGTAGCCCAGCTGGTAGCGCGCCTATGAATCCGTGAGGAGGAAAGGTTGTGGGTTCGATCCCTCCCCCCCGTCCCAAATCGAATTGAGCAACAGTGGGAGGTAGGCTTGAATGTTCTCGTATGATCC
>JAQGAV010003004.1:0-13626 GCA_034691345.1 Phasmarhabditis papillosa | reverse complement strand
TACCAAAATAAACATAAGTTCAATGTCATATAAATCCAGGAATCGTGCACCAAGTTTTCGCACTCCGATTTTGATCTCAATCGTTGCGTTAGGGCGCGGCGAGCCGTGCCCCATATTGATCGGTATCCTTTTTTGTAGAACGAAAGTTCTCATCTTTGAACGTTTGTTTACCGTTTAAAACTTTCGAACCACTCAAATATGCAACATAAAAGAGATACAAATCTATTTGCCTACATTCAAACAAAGAGAAAAAGTTAGAACAAATTAGATGCGCAGGTTGTTAGAGAGTACCGTATACCGTAATATATCTATTTTTAGAATGTAAATCAGGCGCCAAAATACTCAAACTTTAGAACATTAAAATTTGAATTATGGTCTTGATTTCCTTTCATTACAGTACCTCAAAAGCTGCAATAGCTTTGTTTAAACATACACAACTTATTCTTGTTGAAATGTTCTTTTTAAACTATCGTTTTGATCCGATTTGGATGGGCACTCAGTAAGGTTTTCGAAAAAGAACATTAACGGTGTTACAGCAACTGGTATTGAATTTTTCTCGGTAAAACTTATCGGTCATCTTTTACCGGTAAACCGTTTGCTCACTAAAATCTGACTAGTTTATTTGATAATCTAATTTATTAGAGAAAGAAGAAAACTCCTCAGTACGAAATGAAGGCAAACTTGCAGGCCGTTTTCGCGCGGGTAAATTGCCAGCGGGTGCAGTGTTAAAAATGGTTGAATACGCAGATTACCCGGAGGTATTACTTTTGAATCTAACTATAGTTATTTCAAGAAAACTACGTGTAAGCCAAAGTGTGACGCTTGAACCCAAAATCCCGACTTGGCCGAGGCCCGGTCTTTGGTGAAACTGGGCATACGCACAGCTCTACTATTCATATTGGCACTTATAAATGTGGTCGGCTTTTTGCATCAAAAGATTGCCGAGTTTATTAAATTATATATTAAGTAACACTTGTGTTTATAATTATCACTCATACATTATTTAATGGATCCTTAGGTCAACAGATGTGACGGCGTTATAGTTCTTTGTTTTTTATTTAGATTAAGGAAACACAATTATTAACTTTATAAGCAAAGAATAGACAATGATGGATAATATCTAACAGTTATATTTATATAATAATGAATTGTAAAAGAAAAACTTTGTTCCCAGCTTACAAGAAGGGAAGGTCGCGTCGTCCCTAACAATAGCCACGAAACTTTGTAAGGGCTATGGGAAGTGGTTATCCGGCCGGCCCGGCCTGGGTTTTAAAATTTCAGGCCGGATTAAGCCTAACCGGTTTCCATTCTTGTGTACCCCCTGGGGTGGTTATCCGGCCGGCCTGGCCTCGGTTGCAAAATTTTAGACCGGGCCGGTAGCAGCTCTGTCTATGGGGGAACAATTAAGACTTTGAAAACCATTTTGCAGACCCCGTAGGCAAAGTTTACTAGTGGAGAGCTCTACCATTAAACCACAACTATTTATTTAAACATAGCCATTTACTATATAGGCATGATTCAAGATGAATAATGGAGTGTTACTTGCGTATTTTATGGGCATTTTGCGTATATTTACGGTTTTCGAATACTTTCAGAGCCATTTTCAATGAGATTTTTTTTTAACACTCCATCATTACTCTCGAATCAGACTATAGCCTAGATGTCTGTTACAGTAGTATAACCCTTTTTATGAAAGACTAAACAGAACTACATAAACTATAGTCAGCGGCAAGGCTTATCCAAGGGAATACTGTACAAACTGCAAATTTTCATGGAACGCGGCCGAGCAGCGCCAAAACGCGGACTAGTCAATGATGTAATATACCACTTCTAAATTATTTTCCAGAAACAATTAATTTATTTAATGAATATAACTAGTTATCGCATTTTAAAGTTCCCACGCAGACCTTTAGCTTGGTTATCGTTTGTTCGCCGACTGTATTGATTCGCTGAAGTTCAACTTATAAATTTGATGTTTTCATCCCAATGTCACTGGCTCACAGTTCTTGTCCTTTCCAATTTTTGTATTACCTCAATAGAAATCTAAGTTTTTTTACCGGCTACAGATATGTCCGGTCTACAGTAACCCATACAGGGCGGGACCGTCCTGTTTGCTTTATTGGTAGGTGGGCGAAGTTTCTATAGGCTCCTCCCATTCTATTCAATCATTTTCCTTCCCAACCCATTCTTTCTTAGTCAACTTATCTGCTCTTCATTACCCAGTAGAGTTGGCGGAACGTACTGATTGCCCGGTTCTGAGCGGAGCTTTACTTGAACTGTGCACACTCTTTGATCCAACGGTGTCGCCCATATATAGTTCCCAGTGTGACAAATGAATGATACTTCGTAGACCTTTCCATTTTTATTGACAACCATTTACTCGAATCTAGCTTTGACATAAATGCATTCAGATCTAGATTTCCAGCGCAATATCCTAAGAAGCGATGGTGTTATGTTAAAATAGTGTACCTTCGAAGGATAATCTCCAGTTCATCATTTTAAATTCATTTTTATATATCACCACCTCTACAGTACAGTACTTTGGAAACTTAGCTCATGCTACTGACTATATTTTTCTGTAATTGTGTTCTTTGTATAGTCCATCTCAAGACCTAGGTTTCCAGCGCGGTATCACGAACGGGGCGCGGCGTTAGAAAAATAAATGTACTTTTTGAGAAAACGTACTACGTCGACCGATTTTACATTCGTTTTTATAACACTGCACCCCTCTTGTGATAACGCGCTGGATACCTAGGTTTTGAGACGGACTATAATTTTCTCTAATTGTGTACTTTGTATAAATATTTTATATTATTGTTAGAAGACTTCCGTAACACCAGAGAATGTCTTCAATGCGACCATAACACCGGTTGCAGAAACAGCGATGTGTAAGTTTGGGAATCTATGAAACTGTGAAATATTATCTTTTTTAAATGTTTCGAGACGTGGCTCCCCCGACCGGTATTTAAAGGCACGGTACACTCAAAAATCTGAAGTCCAAAAATTCAGAATAATGTGCCAAGTAATCCCGCTTTCTGGAAACTTATTTAGAACCTCCACGACAATCAGAATAACAGTTTTATTTCCAGATACATCGCCCAGACTTTTGAAGTCGCAAGATTTACATGAACCCGCTAACAACTTTAAACCCATCAGGAGATCATTCGACCATCGTGCTCCATCGAGGCCAATGTAAGTAAATACTTCATATATGGTATTTCAGTCTTTCAAAGTGCAATCCATTTTGCAAAATAGAGCTTTTCTCATATTTTTGGGTTTGAAAGTATATCGAAAAGATACTGTCTTATAATCAAAAAAAGATTGCCTTATTAAAATCGGTCTCGAACAAGCTGGCCAGGTGCCGAGCCAAGGTGAGCCGCGCATCACTATTTACTGGATCC
This sequence comes from Phasmarhabditis papillosa, assembly GCA_034691345.1. Taxonomy (NCBI): domain Eukaryota; kingdom Metazoa; phylum Nematoda; class Chromadorea; order Rhabditida; family Rhabditidae; genus Pellioditis; species Pellioditis papillosa. The sequence goes on along the minus strand of JAQGAV010003004.1, from coordinate 10,225 downwards.
ACGGATTTCATTCCGTGGATCCAGCCCGTAGTTCCGTCCAGCGTGCTCCGTAGCAAAAATAGAAAGCCGCTCTAGCGTCCCTTTTTCATACCCAACAATCGTACCATTGAATGAAATCAAATCAAATGGTGAATCAACTCGCCCCAGCTGTTTGCGGAGTCTGGCTATAAACAAGACATCTAAATTTATTGAGAAAACTTAAAGATTGTCTGGATTTCGGAACCATTGAACAACCATTCTGGGAAAAGAAAACCAAATATTTTATATTTATAGTCTACGGACAAATCTCATGTAGTTTAAAGGTCTATTTATTATAAAGCGAGCGCAAAATTATATCGGTTGCATGTACATTTTCTTTCGTTTTCCGCGCTCCTTCTAAATTCTACAGTACATCTTTGTAAACGATATTCGTCCGTCGACTATAAGAGTTTTTCAATAAACCCCGCGGAGTACTAATCCATTAATTCTTTTCAAACTGTAAAGACGGTAATCGAAAGGTTTCATTGACAACAGTGAAGTACAATTCCAATTGAGGCAGTGTAAGCTAAAATATGGTTATCTTAATGTCTTTACCGCCCAGTATCCTTAAAAGGGGCGGTGTTAAATAAAAACGAATGTATTTTTGAAGAAAATAAAAGACCTTTTTTCAATAATTTTGATTTAATGCCGCTTCACACTAGGATACTGCGCTGGAAAACTAGCATATTGATAGAAACTATAACTATTACGATTTTTAGAGTCCTCGCCCAAACTAGATCCTATTTGGCTAATTGCAATGAACCGGCAAATCAAACAAGATCGACCAACTTCAGTTACTATCAATACAACCATCCTAATGAGCAACATCATGGCAGAAGCCAGCGAACCCAAAGTAAGTAATCAAATACTGAATGGTCTCAAGGGAGGCAGGGCTTGGAATTTGACTGTCCGCTAATAGGTGTTAAATAGACTAGGGCCTGTCGGGCTGGGCCGGGACCAAAAATTTGAGAATCGGGCCGGGGCAGCCTTTTCGCAGCCCTGAAGAGATGTCTATCCAAGTAAGGAAGAAATCAATGACCGGGTCCGCCCGGCTCGTCCAACTTTTGCGTAGTCTGGCCTAAAAACTAAGATTCCCTTGGTATTTTAACTGGCTACTTGGAAGAGTTTTTATTTTGCTGTGTAGGTGCGACCTGACGCGGTGCCCCTAGTAAAGAAATGGCCGGTTGGGTGCCAGGGCAGTTGTGGATTGTTGCCCGGGCAGGCTAAAAACTGCCCTGGCACCCACCCGCTTGTTTCTACTGATTCTAGCTGAAGTCTATTTGTTGTGGCTATTTCTGTTAAAATGTGTTATTATTTTATGAAATTAGTGGTTATTTTTATTTCAGACTATTAAAATCGCTCAACAACACTTCATATGTCAACGCCAACCCTCTAGTAAGTTTCTTCTTATAATTACTTACTAATGAACCTAGCAAACACTTTAACATTGAGGTTCTTGTAACGAATACTTCAAAATAATGAAAGTTTTGCCGGAAAATTGGCCATGCTCCCTCTTTTTTCCAACATTTTTGAGGCATAAAAAAGTAGAAATGCTTTTAGTTTTTCGATATTGGTCACAATTCACAAGTTCTAAATTCATTCAAACGGCGCAGGGCAGGCCAGTACTCCGCCTCTAGGTTGACCTACACGCAGGGTCGCACAAATTTCAATCGGCCATAACTCGGCTCAAAATAATGGTAAAAAATTTATCTTCGTATTTTCAACTCAGTATCAATAGCTCTATCGATCAAGGCATTTAAAATCGAGAAACTATTTTTGCGTGTACCGTGCCTTAAAAATCCCACCGCACACTTTCAGTGGTCCGTGGAGAATCTCTGATACTCTTATCTATTACCGAGAGGGTTGGCACCGTGACTTTTGTAGATGAGAACGATAAAAGAATTTATTAATAAGAGTAACTGGTAAGTAAACCAATGAAAAGAAAAAAGTTTATATCTGTTAAAAACAGTCAAGGTGGTCGGAACCCAAATTGTTAGGAATAACATGTTCTGGAATCGATTGAGAGTTTACCCAATCCCCAAGCCTTGAAATGCCAGACTATGATTTTTCTTTATAATGTATACAGCTCAAAAATCAAGCTTATTGGCTGTATTAATCAAATTTTCTGGCGGCGGAAGAAACAAACAAAACCTTTCCTGGGAACGGGATGCAAAATGCGGGCCACTGCTGAAGTCGTTCGTAGTTTTTGTTAAGAAGAGTAGGTCTAATTTAGGCGTGGGTTACGGTAGCCTGAAACCGAAGAAGGGTTCCGTTAAAAGCAAAATGAGTCATTTACGTTCTTTCAGAAGTCAACACAACGATCAGTCATCAATTCAATGCGGAAGCAAACAATAACCGGCAATCTCAAGAAGACGGCAGTAACCGGCAATCGCAAGAAGACGGCAGTAACCGGCAATCGCAAGAAGACGGCAGTAACCGGCAATCGCAATAAGACGGCAACTATTGCATTTCTTAAGACGTAGGGGCCCGTACTTAGCTATTCTATATGATTGTTTAAACAGTTCAAAACCTTGCCCGGTAGCTGTTTTACCCAGCAAATTTTAAACCGCTCTCTTACTTTAGTCTATATTGTATTAGGAGCAAGGTTAAGATTACAGTATTCTGGAGAGGCTGTATCAGAATAATTAATCTACAGGAGTGGATCGGGCTGGCTCATACATTAAAATTTCCTGCGTGAAGCCATTGTGACGTCACATTTAAATTGTTTTAAAGTATCAAGAGAAATCTTTAAAAAGGTCCACAGTTTTAAGAAAGTTAGCATTAACAGTAATATACGGACTTCCTAAAAAATACTTATATTATTATATTTCAGAATTCAGCAACGATCAGCTCGACGGAAGAGAATTATCTGATGCCAGTTAACCGCAAGACGCAAGCACGTTAAAAAAGAAAGAAAGAAAGTAATTCCTCCAAGAAATGATGCAAACGTTCCGGTTCACAGCAATAAAGTCCGTTAATGTATACAATGTTGTTTAATTATGGGTTTCTTTGGGAACATTTTAAATATAGCTCGGTAGCACAAGGTTGAATTGAATCCGGATTCTACTACGGGTTGGGTTGGAGCACCAATAATGGCTAGAACATTATTAACTAATATTAGTGTTAAATACTGCATCTTTATTACTCTGGACACATATATTAATATTACATTTTTGTTTATTTACATCCCTTAGTTCCCCATTCAGATACATCTTTCTGGAAATAATGAAGGTGATCCTCAATACTGAGAGTAATGTCCAGTCCATCCGAGCAGCCCTTGTCTTCATCAGCTAAAATTTCAGTATGATATAGTTGAATTCAAGAGTAGATTTTGTGCCCCCGACGATTCAGTGTTAGAAAGGGACACTTTCCCCTTAAAAGTTTGCTAAATACTCAAAAGTTCTCATAAAATACTTAGAAGACAGAGCGTCTTTACTCCTAGAAGACTATATTCCACTCACCTGTGCACACCTTGTATTTGGCTCCGGGGGCCATGTTGTCCTTGTAGAATGCCTTAAATATTAAATTAGTAAACGTATTGTTGGGGCAGTACAACATAAATGTAGCCGCGAAAACAAAGGATTCTTACTAGGGTCCAGGGCTATTTCACGGGCCGGCCAGGCCAGCCTTTTCCCAGCCCTGAGTAATACTGCATACAACCACTTGCATAAAATTGACTGATTTAGGTGAATAGTATGATAAATAATATCCAAAAACATCAATATATAAAGATTATTATACTCTTTTTGGTTAATGGCGAAAAATAGCACTGAAAACGAATTTTTTTGAAAAATATCCGCAAAAAAAGACTAGGGCCGGCCGGGGCCTAAAAGGTCTATGCCGATGGTAACCAGCTTATGCACTCTAATTGACTACGATTTCCGCATTTTAATCCAAGTTGTCTTTCTCGCAAAATTTTCTTAAATTCCGCTTAACGTATGGTTTGTTTTGAATAAAAGTTGGTTCGGTCGCATACCTCATTTTGATGATGATGGTATCCTTCTAGATTCTCTGGTGGAACATGTGGAACAATGTCACGGGAATGGGTTACACGGAACGAATAGGCAAACTAAAAATCATATATATAATTTTAGATTATTATTAATTATTTTGGTTATTATGTTGAGAACAACTGCCATCTTATTGTTTTAATACTACCTTTAGATTTTAAAAATATCCCGAAAATTTGTATCTGCGACCTTATTTTAGGCCATCCCGGACAGGTCAGGTGCCCGAACTTTCATAAAGCGGCTCGAAAATGTTGACCAGGACCATTCCCACTCCCTGGGCCTAATACTAACAACCGGCAGTCACGCCCCCTCTGCAAGGCGCGCGCACTTCTCTTTTTTGGTAGCGATTACAGAATCCCGCCGTTGAAGGCATATCTCGGACTGCAAATTGTATGTTTAAGGAGCTGTAAGAGGGGTGCGGATACATATTTTTGTGGGTGCCGATCGCTATAGTCGGATTCAAAAGTAATACATCCGTGTTCATAAGCAGGAGTGTTGCAATATTCCCGTCTGCGTATGGCAGAGCGAAAGCAAGTTTGCAATCTGCTGATACCGCGCGTAAAGAATGCCAGCAGAAGCAGTGTTAAAAATGAAGAAATACGCAGCATACACGGCGATATTACTTTTGAATCTGCCTATACTTAAGCCACTCTAGTCCCTACAAAACAGTTCAGCTAAGGAAGTTCAGCAACCAACTCCGTAAACTTATATAAAACCTTAATCAAACTCCATAGAGAATTTCCCTTGAAATCTCTCTTATCTTTATAGTTGCTTTAATGTTTAATACCACGTGTTATAATAATAAAGATACCACAACTATTTTTATAGTGTAAAAGTCAATTAAATAGTTGTTAGCTTATGATCTTTATCACGTTTTCTGATGCAACAACACGCTTGATTGAGAAATATGATAAGAACAAATTCCTAGGACATTCCGATTTTTTGTAAAATTAGATTCTCATATTAATATTTAGGCTGTATAAAGAGCTATAGCCGGTGGACTAATCGCTTGCAAGGGATTACGGTACGAACTGCAAATTTTGTTGATCATATTAGAGTAATTAGAGCAAATATGCGCTCTACTTTAAATTTTTTAGACCTTTAGCTGCAAGCGATTAGTCTGCCAACTATAGTACCCTTGGAAGCAGCGGTATTGTATGAAAATGAATGAAAATCTCTGAATTGGGCGCCTTTTCTTTAAGAGTACATTCATTTTAGTCTAGCATCACCTCTCTCCAGTGGCCATATTATAGAAACGGCCGGGTGGGTACCCGGGCAGTTTTTAGCCTGCCCGGGCAGCAATTCTCAACGGCTCGGGCACCCAAAAACTGCCCGGGCACCCACCCGGGCGTTTCTATACTACGACCACAGGATACTGCGCTAGCCTTGTTTTTGATACAGTATATCCAAAGATCATGTTTATTATAGTCTATAACAAAAAAAGACTGCAGTGAGCGGTGTTGTTTATGGTTTGCAAAATTGGAAAACCATTATATGGTTCGATGTGCTATTTTTTGTTTGTTGTCATAAAAATGTTATTGTACTAGTTTTATTTGGTATCATATCCAGAAAAAGACAAATACGCAATTGCGGAAGCCTATGTATACCACCGCGCTATGCGGTCTTTTATTTGTTATAAACTATACATGTTCCTCTTCAAACCCGGAATTTAATGGTCCGCTATTTTGAAAATAACCCTGGTTGGCCCACGGGCATTCTGACCCCCGCTGATTTCCAATATCCTCTAAATACCTGTTTATCGTGAGCGGCAGCCCAGTTCTTGTCTCCGGTTCTTGGTTGTCCGTATGTCATAAGCTTAACTTTAGTAGGATCAGCAAGCTTATTCTGAACAATGTACGAAGCACACAAAGAAGCCATTGCACCTCCTAACGAGTGACCAGTTACCTAAAAGTTTATATGTATAAACAAATATGTTAAGTTCACGCATGGGCGGAATTTCACAAGCCCGGCCGTGCCCGGTACGAGAGATTCTGGTTACGGTCTGCCCTTTCCCATCCGTGAGTTCTCGAAAATATTTCACTATCCTACAGCATTGGAAACTTTTCTCATATCACGTGTGCTTCTAGAACTTATTGACTTCAAATCTAATTTTTATAATGTTTTCCACAATTAAAACATTAACCTGCCGCATACTGAAGAAGGTTACAATTATAGTCTGTATAAACAGCTAAGTGCTGAGCACAGTATCCTGGAGAGAGGCGGTGTTATATGAAAATGAATGTACTTTTGAAGAAAAGGATTCCAGCTCACCGATGTTCTATTCATTTTTATAACACAGTTGCTTCCCCAGGATGCTGCGCTGGATTACCTTCAGGGTGGGCATTCGGTAAGGATTTTGAAAAAAGAACGGTATACTGGTAAACCGGCATTCAATTTTTTTTCCGTTTTACCGGTATACCGTTTCCCGTACCGTACCATTTGCCCACCAGCGTCAGCGCCGAGAGTAATAATGGAGTGTCACTTGAGTATTTATAGGATTTCTAACACAGCACCTGCAGGCGAATTGCATGGGCGTACTTGCAAAGTACAATATTGAACGGAGTGTAGCCGCCAGATGCTCGCGCGCTGGTCGCAAAAGGGGCTCAAACGAGCGTTGAATTCATTACACTCCTTCATTACTCTTGGCTCTGACTATACCTAGCTCTTGATACAGGCATCAGAAGGCTCTTACCCAGACTTCATACGTCGGATGTGCATTCTTAAGTGCATTGTAGTCATCCTTCATTCCACCGTTCCATACAGCCATGAAACCATCATAGAAGTACTTAGAGACCTTACCACCGGCAGCCCAAGCAACCTAAACAACATTAGACATTATTTTTCCAAAGTAGCATTCTCTTTTATTGGATTCTAAATGATTTTCACTTACAACGTAACTTTTCATTTGTTAGCGAAATTTGGAGTGTTAAGTAGTGTACATAACCATGCCGCAGGCGGCGGCGGCATTTTCGCCGCCTCCCATTCAACCCAAAAGTTCAAATTTTTTTGAACTTTCCGGCGGCGGCGACCCGGGAATCAGCTGTAGGATGCATGAAATTTATCATGGCTCATGTCTCTGAACTCAGAATTGAAAGCCCTTGCTAATGAAATCATGAAATAATAAATATAAAATTAATATTTTTTTATTCTGGAAGGGTTAAGCATGTTTTGCTTGCCGTTTCCTTATATTTAACTTTATGGGAGAAGAAGCAGTTGCCTGGCAAAACGATAAAATTCACTCGTTTTAATTGTTGTTATTCTTTGTTGAAAATAAAAATCTGTTGTTACCACTGTCTAATTTTTTAATTTACTCGACAGAAAAGGGTGTTCACAACATCGGCGGCAACTTTGCCGCTGCCGCTGGCGGCAAAGGTTATCCCCTGTATTTATTAAATTCTAAATATTTATAGTCTAAATTGCTCATATACAACTGCGGAGAGGGGACAAAGGGTTGTCCCGCCCCCTGAACAGCCAGCAGCTGCTTACAAACTAAGAAATATATCTCTCAAATAGAAAAGTATTGATTGATTGTGCGAAATGGGTTTCAGTGAAAAGTTTATGTTCTGAATACAAATAGACCCGAACCGGGTGGGAGCAGAAAATTTATAGACAGGCCAGACGCCTCACTACCAGACCATCCAGCGGGCCCGGCTCGAGCCCGCCCGGGCCCAATATGTGGGTAAAAAAACAATCACAATATAGATTTGAATGAACTTTATGGTAATGGCGGCGGTTCAAACTCAGTTTCTCAAACTGATTCCCACAACTTTTTAAAGTTTAATGTCCCATTACTTTATAAAGTACGTTATGGGTTTGTATGGCTGTTTCCCTCGGAAATCTGTACAAAAGCATACACTAGTCCTTTGGAAAGCATCCTTTTGAGCTTCCTACCTGGGCGTTGAAGATGCTCTGATCTGATTCGGTGACGAGTTGAAGGAAAGTATCGGTACCTCTAAAATAAACGGTTAAGATGGAATTAAAAAACGATTTCTCATGCTAAACAGAATTAGAAACGTATATTCAATCGGACTACACAAAATTAACCAGGGCCGTGAGCCAAAAATTTCCAGATGGGCCAGGTCGACTGGGCGGAAAAACAAATTGTTTCCTAATGTTTCAAGTAAGCCCTTTTCTCTACTGCTAAGTACTACAAAAGAAGGAATAGACACCAAATTTTACCCAGAAACTCAGGCCGTTTGCGGAGTTGGCCGGCGCAAAGTAATCTAGGTTTCGAAACAGACTATATTGGTTCTAAGTGGATTCTAAAAAGTCTGCGCATCGGTTCACCTGAATGCTAGAACAATAGCTCCACTGCCGGAAATTGAAGCTGAGAATCCGGAACACTTGTCTCCTTTGAAAACATCACACTTTATTTGGTATTGACGTTTCAACTGAAAAAGTTCTACAGTAACCCGTGAAAACTAAAATATCTTCCAGTGCAGTCGAGCTCGTACTAGTCGGAAATTTCAGTCTATTCTGGTAAAGTGAAATATATTCTCGTCATATTGACTCACCTTGAATCTAACTAGGGAATGGTCTACACTTACCGCGTGCTTTCAAAAATCAGCCGACGTAGGTCGATTACCCAAAACTTTGAGCTACCGTAACTTGTTACTGGGACTTCTTTAGCAGCTGGAGAAAATAGCAAAAGATTTATTTTTCCATCCCTTTTCTTGAATTCCAAACAAGACAAGAAACAATTCTTGCAAATTTCTGATCCGCCGCCTCCGCTCCCCAGGTGCTGTGCAATGTAGTCCTGGCTACATATGGTCCCTTTGTCTCACTTCATCCTCCAGATATCTCTGATTTCGTGTTTCGTATTATATCATTGAACAATAAACAAGCCCCCATCGAGCCATGTCTTCCGATTTTTGAAAGCGCGCGGTAAGTGCAGACCATTCCCTAGTAAGGTATAAATCGTGACCTAACTTAATAAATACACTAGCCAGGCATGTAGGGTTTAGAATTTACGCCCGTTTCGGCAAGCCCGGACATTGGGCCCAAACGAGCTTTGCCAAAAGCTGCCTATCGGCCTTCTTGGCGAAGCTTCAATTGGGAGCTGGGCTCGTTTTCCGGGACGAGCTGCTCAATTCATGAGTTCTGGTTGCCGAATTTAATTATATATTTCCTTGCTTTGCAACATACCGTTCCCCCAGTAAACTTATTTGTAAGACAGAGTTGTGGATTCGTGGAATACGCTGCTGAAGACAGTGGAAGCATCTGATTTCTAGCTACGGAGTCGTCATAAGTAGCCGCCACGGAAATGCCCGCTACCACGGCCAGTAGAATGAGCTTCCTCATTTCTGAAATTGAATAGCTTAAATATGGATGCGAGAATAAAGTTTAGATGGAAACTAAAGAACGGCAAACGAGATGTGGTAATCAGGGTTGCTAATTCAGTAGGAACAACTTCCCAAAAGTTAGTGTAGTAAGTCAGACTTATTCCTTGACCATTACTAAAACTACATTGAATAGTAGTTTCTGGAAAAAAAGCTGACTGTTCAGAAAAAGTGACCGTACCCACCAACGTTGTCGTGCCTTCAAAATTCCCAGGAGTTCCCGTTTTACCGCCGGAAAGTTGGTGAATATGGCCGCAGTGTTGCACAAATTTTCCCAGACATCTTTCAAAAAACGAATACTGAATCAAAGTGTGATTCTGGATCGATTAGCAAATCAAATTCTTTAAAAAAGAGCTAAAGCTACAGTATTAGCACAAGCACATGGTAAACTGCGCAAACAACGATAACATATCTTATTTGGGCACATTTTATAACAACTGATATGCTTTTTATCATTCATTTACACCATATTCCGACTGATAATCCTGAACTTCCTCGCTATCTTCTTCGAAGTTATGCCGGAATGAAAAGGAACGAAACATATTTTCGACGAATATATTTCGTAATGTGTAAAAATTAATAAACAGGGAACATTTCGCTGAATAAAGCTCAACTTATGCTTATTAAATAATCATTAATCATTCACTAGCAGTTATAGTCAGGATGTGTTAAGTATACCACCCGAGTATTTTGTTGAACAGAAATACGATAAAGAGAACTATAGTTTACTTTATAACCAGTCCATTTTACATTATTTAGACATTTAATTCAGCTATTGGGGGCTAAATTGGCATGCTTCCCGGCAGGGCTCGACATTCGTCGGGCCGGGCCGACATTTCCAAAACCCCGGGCCGGCCC